>JAQGBT010001989.1:0-27028 GCA_034698585.1 Disparrhopalites patrizii | reverse complement strand
CCCGCCCTACACCGCTGGCTTCCACGGGAACCCAAATCTTGGTCGCTAGGTTCCTACCGCCGCGCGGACCATCCTACCTACACCTATCGTTATCTTTTACCTTACTTTCCGACATGACGGGCAGTCTAAAATTTGAGTCGTAATCCTTATCACCTAGCAACGTTGACGTTGGCAGAGGAGGAGAGTAGATCTGTAGATATACCTACACCTACAATTAAATATCTAATATTTAAGAGAAAAAGGCGAACAGAGCGCAATGTTGTGTTGCTATTTACCCCAATCAAAATATCGGATTTACAAAACAAGGAGAGTTGTCAATTGCCAATGTCCCCCTTTGTTTTTAGAGGGTATGAAATCATATACAAGAGTCAACATGATGACCACATTAACGCAGTTTCTGCGGCCAACTATTTATAGCTATGATATAGCATACATATTATCATGGAGTGTGTATTGTATACTCCAGTGCTAATGCGAAAGTAACGAGAGAGATTTGAAGGATTATGGAGATTTGCAGGATTATGCATGGGCTCTTGGGAAAGCCACACGGCAAACATGCATGGCATTTATCGCCAATGGACACGTGCAGATAAATGCGAACGTTAGACGTCCAGAATTACTTGGTGCTTGTGTTTCCTGGTCAGATAAAGCCCCATGTCGGACAACGTAAGCACGAGGAATCAAAACCAGGAATGATTTGCTCATTGTGATAGAAGATTCAAGTAGTAATATGTGTTTTATCGTTTTAGGCATTAAGTGACCACATGTTAGCAAATGTGTGAGCAATCAGAGCGGTGACGACATGGCAAGTGTAGCTGCGATTGACACTGAACGACTGAACAAGGAATCAATGAAGCACACCTGGAACAATTCACTCATTGAACGCGTTCACTCACAAAATGCAAAGGCATTTTGAGTGAATTGAGTTAATTAGGCCTCATCGCGACAGTCTGCTGAATGAATTGAATTGATTGTTGGGTACAATAATGGATAATGAATTCAAAAAGAATGAACGCTTCACCACCGTTTTGAACGCCATTGAACGGAGCAATTTTTCTTCCCCCAAATTGCAATTTTCCAGGCTTATTTTCACTTAAAGATAACTTCAAACTTCAGTAACAGCATTTGGGTTCTTTGCCTCTGTCAAATTGTTCAATTTATTCAAGTTTTAACAGAAAATTGTTTGTTAAAATGAGATGATTGGATCAATCACCCGTTCAAATCAATGAATTTGAATGAAATTCATAAAAAATCAAAACTTTCTTGAATGAATTGATTTGAATGACGCCAAGTTGACAGTGAATGTTGCTGATACTAACTCTGAATGAATTTGAGTGATTGGTTGCAATATTAAAAGGCTGTGAGTGAACGTGAATTAGAATGACGAGCTAAAGTTGCATGTGTGCAATGAAGAATGAACATTGTCCGTGGGAAGTGGCAAACATGTGCTTGGATGTGCTCAAGCACTGATAGGGCACATACATGCGGAAGGTCACGAAATCAGTTGGCTAGGAACGTTTTGTACCATGCTTTTGTGCCAACTTTTGTTACACATTCCATTTTGTCTCTTGCTCTCCTCATTGTGACAACACAAGGTACACAGAGACAATGGATTCTCAGGGAAAATCCGATTCTGTGCCTTATCTTTGCAGTGATGAGCACAACGTGTTGTGTTTCAATGTCGGGGATGAATGCCGCTAAAATCTCAAGTGGGGAAAACAGAGATGAGTCAAAGCTTGTCTGCCCCTAACGAGGATAACTTTTTGAACTCCTTCCCTCATTTCGCCTTCTCACCTGCACAGAGAAAGATGACGGGGAAAGGGAATGGGGAAGATTTTCTCCGCCAAGTTGGCGCAATGAATATCCCACTATTTGTGTACACTTTTCTAGTGGTGACGAGTTTGGGGGCGGACGGGAGGTCAACTGGGGCTCCGATTGAGGGGAATCCTGACCTCTGCACCACCATGCTCCCTAGGCACGGAGCTGAGGCGCAAACGACGCCTTCTCCCTACCAAATAACGTTGAGTGGGAATCGGGTGGCGCCTGGAGGGATCCTTCACGTGACATTAGAGCAGGCTCCGGGGAAGACGGACACCTTCAGGGGCTTCCTTGCCATTGGACGAAGTGACAGCTTCCCCGGGGACACGGCTCCCTACGGAGCTTTCTTGGATCCCCCAACTGACACCGTCCTCTTGAAATCTTGCTCAGCTCTTCCCAAGAACGCCGCAACTCACACTAGAACTCCGGGGGGTGCCTGGGACAAGACGAAGGTAGAATTGGATTGGCAAGCTCCCGCTCAGCCAGGGAATTATCGAATAAGGTACACATTATTTTTATCTCCAGTTTCCGCTAACATTCAGCTATCATTCATTCAGCTATCATCATTCAGCTTCAATTCACATTTGCTGAAAAATGCAAATTTGCAACTCCTCACTATGAGTAGTTATTTAGGCCATAGCATACGCCCTGGATTGCCTTAGCCTTTTCCTCTCTAATTTTATTTGCTAAACTCTTTTCCTGGGGAATAGTACCACTTTCGTCCAGAGCTACATGGTCTACTGGGTTGCTCAACTCTCTGAAGTAATTCTGGTTGAAGTAAGTAGTTTCTCATGGGATTATGGGATTATCCAAGTAACCAAAGTCCTATGCCGCCATTTTTTGTAGCAAAGGCTTTATGTTTTTGTAAATGTTTAGGATGAGCTGCCAACAACGACAGACGGAGATGGTTCTTCAGCTTCCTCCACTTTCTCCACTTCCTCCATTTTCTCCACTTCCTCCACTTTCTCCACTTTTTCAACTTCCTCCATGGCCTCTACCGCCTCTACAGCCTCTACCGCCTCTACGGTACTTATCTTCTCGAGTCACGACTCCAGTGTTTGTTGACTGGACATTGTTTTGATCTAGTTTGTCCTCATCCACGTGATTTGCATAATTTGCAGACGACTGGTGGGGGCGTGATTGACTTCATGTATGAAGGCTGTTTTGAGAGGAAAGGCTGCTTCGGTTCGCCTGCTACGTGCGTCGACTCCAGGAATTGCCACTTGTTGGTCACCTACCAGCTGGCAATGGAGCCCACTCCTACCATCAAGTTCGAGCTGGCGGGATCACCTGGCCGGTCCCCAAATTACGCCGCCATGGGCCTGTCCCGCGATAGTTCAATGGTATGTATTAACGTAATAGGCTGAGCTAGTAGATTTCCAGTCTTCACACTGGCGGCTTAACAAGAACGTAAGAAAGTAAAAATGGGAATGTCCAGATATGACACTTGCCTCACTTGCGCTTCACATATGACACATCACTGGACAACTACTTTGTGCTGCTCTTATTGACAGTTCAAATTGGCATTCCGTGCCTAGAAACAGCCTCATTATTTTTGCGGTACAGGAGATACAGACCAAGCGAGCAAGCTGAGAAGAGACCAATTACACATGCGCAAGATTGCAGAATTTACCTAGCAGGTAGGACATCCCTAATCCCTAGCAATGATTGACTGCTATCATACAAGTTCATCCCAAATGAAGGATTCGAACTTTAAAAATTTCAAGATTTCGAAACTTCCACCGAACCCAAACTTCCAGGTTTTAAATGGGGAAATGCTGAAAACTGAAAACTTTCCATTTGATATGATTATCCATCCTTAATAATACATATACCTGTTGCTACTGCTTCACGGAAAGTGTTGCTCGCTGGCCGCTAACGAGAATAAACGAGCGCATTAAAAGAGAATTACTCTTTTAATTCTTTGTGTACAAGCCAGTGTAGTCGCATGCCCCAAATTGAAACATTTCGCACGGGAAATGTTCTGGGATAAAAACTTGCGTGGGATAAAAATTTCGAAAGGAAATTAACATGAAAAAACAGCAAAATTTGTGTTCGGAGATGTGTCTTAAACACTTAAACCTGTTAAAGATCACATCCTAGATTTCGGAACACACTTTTAGCGCGTTCAGTCATTCCCAGGGTCTAGGGCTGTCCTCGTCAGCTTTCATAGGACGTTGGCTAAATCCTCCTTGCGCATGTGACGTCGGTCCCCTGCAGCGGAAATGTTTGTGTTTGCAGGGTGGTGAGCAAGTTCTGGCCTGCCTTCTCCCCAACGAGTCCAGCGCCCCTCAAGTTGCCGAGTACTACAATCACGAGGACTCTAAATTTTCGGGGAATTCCATTGTGCAGCGTGACGCCGGGGTAAGACATTAATTTCCAAGTCATTCTCTTACAATCCGGCCGAATGCGCATCGCAGTCTGCACCAAACGTTTTTGACAAGTTCATCTAGTAGGGTCAACAGTCAACAGTCAACAGTCAACAGTCAACAGTCAACAGTCAACAGTCAAAAGCTTAAGGCGCGTGTCAGGAGAAGGTTACACTGGTTAGATTGCAGGAACCTGAAAGAGAATAATTTTACGGCTTCTTGTAGGCGGAAATTATCACGGCGTCCTCTGGACACGTCGAAGATGGATTTGTGTTTTGCACATTTTCGGTGAAGACGCAGTACGCAGTGATGGAGCCAGGAAGAGGAAGAGCTGTCCTGGAAGATGTGGACTTGGCATCCGATCAGTTCTACATTCTCCTCGCACAAGGATACTTAGACGACCAAGGTAAGGGCTATTATTATAATATTAGGGAATAAATCACTTTTGCATATGAATAGTCACTTTTGCATTGAAGCTAAAGGACGCCTGCTCAGTTCTGATTTCTGATCCTTCTACGACCATGCATTTGTATTAAAGGAAAGATGAAGCAGCACGACGAACGCCTGCCCTCGGATTCAGCCGTGGTGCTTGCCAATTACAGCGCTCCGATACCTCCAACGGTAAGATGCTGGGATTTTCAGTTCCGCCTATTCTGTCTACTTGAATGTGTGTTGCCCAAAGAAAAGGTGATTCGTGTGAGGCGATAGGCCACCTTTGATTTGCACACGGTCGTGTGCAAAGAGAAGCGAGCGCCAGATGAAAGGATGCAGGCCAAAGGCAAGGGGATGGAGCAAATTGCTTGGGCTAAATTCTTTATGCTCGACGTTCCGAGTTGTACACTAGAGTTTATCTGGTCTTCCCTTAGATTCATTCATTAGAAATACGGTAGAAATACGTTAAAAATACGCTAGAAAATCATTAGATTTCCCATTTCAGTTATTCTTGCAAGAAAGGCTTCGGCTATACCGCCCACATTTGATTTGGCCGTCAAGGCTTACAAAAATTCACCTCAGGATTTAATTGTGAAATCTATGCGCTAAATAATATGGCAGACACCAGAACCTGGTCCAGGGGACGGTGAGGTTTACAAGGAATGTGGAAAAACGAGAGGCTGCTTCGGATTTCCAGGAACGTGTATAAATTCGGAGAATTGCAGGATTTTGGCAACCTACCAATTGGATCCAGACACGGGAGTAAATTTGCACCTTCGTGGCTCTCTGAGTGAGTTGCAGTCCTACGTGGCGCTGGGGCTGTCCAAAGACGCCAAAATGGCAAGTTCGCATTGAGTATTAATTGTTATATTATTGTCGCTTTAATCAGAGTCACGATACAGCTCTAGCTCTATTGTGCCGACCGTTATGGTACACAGAGTGTAATTGAAATTTCTGTTAATTTCTCGGCAGGGTGATGAGCAAGTATTTGCTTGCCGACGAAGTCCCACTGGTGTTGTAGTCGGCGAGTATTATAATACCCAGAACTCTTCGAGCATCGGACGAAATTTTGCAATTCGGAGAGACGTAATAATAATGTTTTGTGAAATAACTGTTTGGTTCTCTTGATTACATCGTCTACAGCCAACTTTTGCCTTCTTCTGTGCAGGATCCAATATTGTCACCCGTAGATAGTGCCGTAACGGGCGGCTTCATTTCCTGCACCTTTACCGTCCATCTTCAGTACGAAATCTCGCAAGGAGACATTCAAAACAAATACGACCTAGTGAATGACGAATTCCATCTTTTGTTGGCAATTGGGATGCGGTCGACAGATGGTATGACCAAAGTTGCTCTCAATCCCCAGCCCTTGATTGTGATTCCTCAACAGGTTTCTTGTCTCCTTTCTCTTCCAGAGTCTTTGAGTTTGCATCCAACGGACGGGATGGGAGCAAGCGCGGGATTGATCCAATTCTCAGATGTGTCCATTGCAGGGTCAAAGTCCAATGTTTTAATTCGAGTTCACGGCTCCCTCATGATAGTGGCTTGGCTCCTCTGCGCCTCCACCGGCATGTTCACCGCCAGACACATGAAACAAACGCAGACGGGGAGAAAGCCTTTCGGAATCGCTCTTTGGTTCCTTGTGAGTTGTTTCTCTTCTCGGCTCCTGACATGCTTTTAATATTTAAGTAAATCGCTGTGAGTCATTTGGGACTTTGTTTCCTCCAGATTCACCGTGTCTGCATGACCTTAACAGTCCTATTTTCAATCACCGCCTTCATCATCATTTGGGTTCAAGTGGGGAGCTTGCGCTTCGATCTGGGAGGAAGTGGACGTTCAGGGACAGCGCACGCCGTCATTGGTGTGACCTTAACGGCCCTGGCTGTTCTCCAAGTGAGCATTGCGCTCTTCCGCCCTCACCCCACGCATCCCAAGCGCCATCTCTTCAACTGGTTCCATTGGTTCGTGGGGAACGCCGCTCACATCTTGGGAAGTTAGTCTCACCTCTCACTGGCTCCATAAATATGAAGTCGTCCTTAGCATTGACATTGAGAACACTAAGCAACTAAGCATTTGATGTCCTTTCTTTCCAGTCACCAATATTTTGTTGGCCATGAATTTGACCAACTCCAACCTGAATGAGGACAGGCGCTTCTGGGGGATCGTCACCGCATTCATTTGCTACCACCTCATTTTGTACGGAATCATGACGGTAAGCTATAGAGGGCTCATTTTGACACTTATCAAGCTTTCCATGTGATTATTCCCAATATTGTGACTTGCACTCTTCTTCTCGCTAGCTTCATACTCTGATGACGGACAAGAAAATGAAGATCGAGGATAGGAAGCGAGCTGTCCGCATCGGACCCCTCCCACCTCCCGGGGTAGACGGGGAGGCTCCGGTAAGTAGACCCAAAGTCTCACTGAATCACTGAAACACTCAATGAGCTGCAAATGGAGATTTTCTATGCTTTTTCAGGGGTCTAAGTTCAGAACAACGGTGTTAGGAGCGTACTTGGTGGGAGCAGCCGCGGCATCCTTCGCCCTAGTCTACTACTTGGTCGAAGCGCTAACATTTTAGATACGCTCTCCCAATCAGTTCATTCCTTATTTCTTTAAGAGTCCTTTACAGCCCAAGTAGACCAGTTTTACATGGTTTTCGTGAGAAAGAGTTAGTTTCTTTATTTTGCAACCACACCGGGAATTGCCGAGTTAATACTATTAACACCTATTTTGACAATTAAATACTCAATTTTTAATAAAAGAGTACATCCAAGTTTTCGTAATTTAATCCAACAAAATCGCTCCCATTCGTTATTTGCAGTTACGCTATTTCATAACGTTGCATTGTCCACTCATTACGTCACTTTCGGCTTCGCTCAACTGCATAATATAGAAAAGATAAACTCAAGAACAGCGGCACAACCCTTGAGAGTGAGAAGACGGTAGCCACTCCATTCCCGTGTAAACCGGGAGGACTATGGCGGAGGATCATAAAGGAACGTGAAGGAAGGTGGAGGGATCCAAACGCTGCTATATCGGGCATAAAAGACCTCCTCCGGACCAGATCCTCCACATTCCTCCCGTTTTACACGGGCTACCACGTCCACCTCCACAAGGCAGACAACAGAAACATTTGGAGGAGGAGGCGGACACATGGACGGCGAACATTAGTTTGGCGGATAGGCGGACACTAATTTGGCGCAAGAGGCAGACGGGCGGACAAACTACTAATTTGGCGTGCAAAATGACAATTCGGCGTGCAAAATGCTAATTTGGCGTGGAAAATACTAAGGCCGACAGTTGGAAAGCGGGAGACACTGGTGACAAATTACTAATTGTAAGTTAGCAGGCTGACAACCCACCAATTACTTAACTTAACTTACTTTCGTCTACATTGTTGCCGCGAATCTAATACCAGAAAGATCTTGTCTTAAAAACCATACTATTTTTGCTTGGGCAGCTTAAATAATTGCAATGACTTTATTTTAACCATTCCAAGTACTCCCAACGTTCCAGCAAAGCCATTAGAGAGGATATCGAATTATTATTTTTCCCGATTTTACGGAAATCTATCACAAGTCGTAAATGCTCGTGTCCTCGGTTTCTTCGAAATGAGGAAGCTCAAAATTCAAATTTAGGGATGCGTAGCTGGCTGGGGAAAAGCTGGTGGCTGGTGGCTGGTGGTGAAAAGCGACAGGGGCTGCTCTATGCTCTGCGCTCTGTCTCCCTGGAAGCAAGATTGGCCTGTTGCGCGGAAAGACTGACGTTGCGCCAGGATGCGGATTTGCCCGTGCCACTAGCGGGGGACGTGCAGGATGGAGATGGGACACCTAAAAGGGCTAATAAAGCTCTGCAATCTGCAATCTGCAATGTGGAGAGATGGAAGAGAGACGAGGGACAGAGCGGTAGTTGTACAATTTCCAATTCTACAATGTCCATATATGGATATGTGGATGTGCAGTATAGGGCATAGGGGAATGAGAAGAATGAGAAAGAGAATGACCTGAGGCCATTCCCAATTGGACTTTCTTCTTTCTTAGAGGGAACAAGCTGACTGATGACTGCTCACTACTCACACTGTCACACTACTCACTATATAGCTCAGGCATGAGGCTTGAGGCTTTTCCATGGGAAGGCCAGAGCTCGTCGCTTCTTTCAAGCCCCGTCAGCCCTCAGTCTCATTCATGCCCTCGTGCTCTGAACAAGTCTCTCGCTCTCTCACGCTCTCGCGCGCACTCCGCAAAGTCTCCCTTGAGCAGAAGGAACACATGTGAGGGACTTGGACTCCACTTCTCCTCAATTCCTCAATTGTTAAGGAGAGCGTGAGGCAGAAGTCAAGTGTGTTCAGATTGTCCGGATCGCTAGCGCTCTTCTCAGTGACCACATCGGACATCGAAGGAAGAGCCGTGGAAGAGCAGCGGAGCAGCGTACTCTTGAGTGGCAGTTTTCCGGAATCAGTGCAGTGCATTGTGCCTTAATTTGTAGTGAGGGTGAGAGTGAGAGTGAGAGTTGAGTGAGCGGAAGGCCGGTCCTTTGCTCATTTGGCCTTTGCTCATTCCGTCCAGCCATTCAGATTAAGTTGGACTCTTGTCCAACTTGACATCGCGAGAGCTTTGAAGGAAGCCTTGAGGAAGGATCGCTGGGTGAGTGTGTGCGCTCCTGAGTCTCCTCAGTCTCCTCAGTCTCCTGAGTCTTCTTCCCAGTTACATGCCCCCATTCTTACTCATTCCTTGGCCAAGAGGCAGTCAAGTTACTCCAATAGCTCGCACTAATGCCTGTCAAGTGTGAGGGAAGCATAAAAGAGTTAAACGTGAGATGCTCAGCTCTTAGCAAGCTGAGTGCCTGTTTTGCATTAATTAGCTAATAATAAGGAGGGAAATCATTGAGGAGTCAAGAATGAAATTCATTCGCCTCGTCTCAGTCATTGACTTCTGTGGCACTTCTGTGGAACTTGTGTCGAAGAAATGAATGCATGTAAATGACTATTGGAAATTATGAAAAGAAGAAGGCTGTTGTTAGCACTCTGAGCTCATCCCTGGATTTAGTGTGCAGAGTTGGAGATGGAAATGTCATAAAGCTGGGGATACTTGTGTCCTTCTGTCGTCTCTTTTCCCTCCAACTTCTTCCCCGAATAACAGTATTTTTCCAAGCACACGATAAGGTGAATGCAAAGGAATGTGCCAAAAGATAGGAAACAAAATCCAATCATGTTGCACATTGTATGTTGCACAGGTAGTAGTCCTAATAGGCAAAGGTAATAGTAATAGGTATGGATGTGGAAATCCTACAGGGCTACACTCAGCCAGTGCGTATGCATATGAGGTTCTTCATGCTGCAGCTGCACAAGGTTTTTCCCTTTCCCTTTCCTACCATCTATTTTTGCTTTACATTTGAATTCGTGTAGCTGAGCGTTCCTGGGGACAAATTGTGGAGGTGAATATAATGTATACTTTGGCAGCTTCTACTCTTTACTGTTTTTCCCACGCCAGGACGGGAGGAAGCAATTCTCAGGGTATTATTGCTCACTAAATTATGTTGACAGCGCCTTTGTGGGGGGGAGGGGGGTAAGTGAAAGTAAAGGAGAAATATGGGGTAGAGAATTTCGGAGTCTTTAAGTGACAACAGGATTTGTGGTTTGGAAAAGGCCAAGGGAGTTGATTGAAAGTTGTGGGACGAGATGTAGGGAAGTGGGGAAGTAGGGAAGTAGGAGGAAAGGGACAAGGGAGGCTTATTATGTGTGAATAGCATGGCTGGATAGCTCGTGAATAAGTAATCCTGTGTGGCCTGTGTCAGGTGCTGAGCTGGTTGCCGTCTGCTTTTCTGCTCTTCTGCTCTTCACATGGAGACCTCCTTCTCGCAAGAAGGAGGTCTAGGTCGTCCGCCCAGCAATATCGTAATATGTGTAGTTGTGCAAGGAAGACTGCTCATAGTTGTAGTAAATACTTGCAGAAAGTGGGAAGAGACACGAGTATACACGAGCAGTGAACAAAATCACAAAATGGATGCTCTTTGCAAGTGTAAGACGATGTATGTTGTAGATACAGATGCAGTCCTAGCTCACTCCTCAACTCCTCAACTCCTCACGTCCTCACTCCTTTCCACCTCAAGTACGAGGGCTCGCAAGTGTGTTGAGGGACGTTTTAAGGCTCATTATGTGATCATGGATTGCCTATGACCTCGTTGAATGTGACTGGGACATCTCCTCTCCAAGCAATGCTTTACTCATCTAGTTGAGAACGGGCTTAGGGATTCGGAGATAATTTGCAACTTTCTTCTGGTGCTCTGGTCCAGCTCTCTGGTGCTCCGTAACCGCCTAAATAACAGGCAATGGGACAGACTGTAGACATTCCAGGGAACTGGAAGAATTATCAACCACAATGTAAGGAGAAGATGAAAAGAAACATACGAGGATTCGTATTCTTCACTGTATATTAGGAATAGAGTGAAGGTGAAGGGAGGATTTGTTTAGCCTGCACTGCCGTGTGCCGTGTGCCGTGTGCCGTGGACGGATGGTGAATTCTTGAAGGTATAATGTACCGATGTATGTACAGATATTCCAATACACCTATTACTTTTCTGCCACGAGAGGAGCAGAATTCATGAATTGCCTCGTGAGGTGCAGACTGGAGCTCTAAAGACCTGCTGCACTCGTTCCACTGGTTGCATTGAGAAAAGGGAAGGGGTAGGTGGTTTCTTGGCTTGAGGGTGAGGGGCTGAGGGGTGAGTGTGGATGTGGAGGCAGAGCGAGGGGTGGAAACGTTGAAAAAGGGGTGAAGCCGAGAATAAACTCGGCCAAGAATGTTTGGTGAGGGTCAGCTTTAGGCTGAAGTAAAAGTGTTTCTATGTTAATCCATCCAAATTCCGTCCTCAGATTACACATGCAAACATACCCAGGCACATTCATGTGAGTTGTGGCTCCTTGCTATTAGAGCACCTTCACAAAGCGCTTTCTCACCTCACCTTCCAACTCTCCTCTTACCAAGCAAATGGTGACGTGTGACGTGCATGGAATAAGAGTGCTAATATTCCTTCTTACTCATCCAGTTCTTGTTACATGATAATCATGAAATCATGACATACATACATAATAGAAGCACACATTTAGAACATTACATTCTTAGTTAGTGCAGGGACTGAAGATAGTCAACAACATTATACTACAGAATCCAATTGGAAGAAATTCCCCCTTGTGAATAGCAATTGAATGACGTTATTCTTAGGTGAGTATGAGTATGAGCGTATTCCCAAAGGCTTAAGTTTAAATCACAAGCGATGTTTTTCTGGCCTTGCTCACCGTCCTTTCTCACAATCAGCGAAAAGGATGGGAAACCTTGAGAAAAAGTGCCTATCCCCACCATGCACGAACTGACTCAGAGCCCCAGCAGCAGGACCTGCAGTAGTTAATTTCAAAGTAGATAAAATGAGATTTAGAAGAGCCTCAACTCAAAATGTTGTGGGATTAGCCAAAAAAAGTGGACGTGCGGAGTTGGAATCAACTTCCGTGTACAAATGATCACATTGAATCTGTATGAGTCAGTGGTGAGTACAGGCGCACAGGTAGGAAAACGCTTTGGTGCTAAACGATTCATGGGCTTATTTGTTCCACAAAAAAAGTTCCTATTATTTCATTATTTGACAGTGATGACAAAAAAGAGCGTGAGGATTCAAAAACTGAGAACGGTGCCATAATATCAAAATACTATTGTAAAGTGTAAAGAATCGCGGGGAAGACTCGACTCATTGTAATTTGTAATTGACAATTGAGGTGTTGGACTTTTTCTAACTTGGTCCCTCTACCATTTCTGGGAAGCCGCAAAAAGCATGAGACATAATTAGCTAATGCTTCTAGGAAGTTGTTGTTCGCGGGAGCTCATTAACTTTTCCTCTCCTTTCAAGGCCTTGGAATGTGTCGAGTGTAGAGGGAAGAGTGTGGGTAGTGGGTAGTGGGTAGTGGGTAGTGGGTAGTGGGTAGTGAGTAGTGGGTAGTGGGTAGTGGGTAGTGGGTAGTATGATCCAAACCGCCTGTAGAATTGTCCCCATTTGCCACTATACTTCTCGTAGCCCGACGAGGTTGACATAATCAAATCGTTGAGAAGTGTACAGGTATGTGTGTTAGTGTGTCTTAAGTGTTTCTACTTTGGGTTTTACGAGGATATGAAGATGAACTCAAGTTTCCTCCTCACATTAAAGTTAATGTTAAGTTTAAAAACGTGTGAGGTTCATGTCAACCATTATGAACATAAAATCACAAGAACTTGGTCGCCTTCTGCCTCTTCTATTACTGATTAACTGATTACTGCAGCCATAGGCGGACATTCCGAAAAGGCAAAGTGATTGTTGGCAATTGCAAAGAAGGTACGCGTACGCAGTGAGCTTTCAGCTTTCTAAATGAGACGAAGGTTTTCTGAAATTGCACACTGCACTGATAAACTGTGGGAATGGGACGACGGAATGGATACAAGTGCATTCTACATTGCCAGCCTTAGCAAACAAAAGTATCCAGAAGGTGCTTTCATTGAATGAGCAAGGATGCTTTGTACGAACAAATCCAAATCACTGTATGCTTCCCCATTTAATGAATAATATTCAATATTCACAGAGCAAGCACCCTCCTCCCTTTGTAGCACCCCAACATTTCTACATTATATGGTAGAGAGGCAGACCATAATCTCGTCACGTCGTCATTTGAAGGCGTCCATTGTAAACTAAAGGACTAAACGCCTATAAATAAATGTGTTCGTCTACCTGGTAGAACGTACAAGTGAACAGGACGGTGGAGAGCGAGTTGAAAAAATGCATTCTTTTATGTTCTCACCTTCACACATTTAAACATAGGGACTAGGGACTAGGGACAGTGACAGTGACAGTGACTGGTAGAGAAAGGGTGAAAGGGTGAAAGGGTGAAAGGGTGAAAGGGTGAAAGGGGAAAAGGTCAAAAAGGGAATCATACGTGATTGGATGGGATGAAATGAAAAGGAAATGGATGGCGATCATGAGCTGGTATATCCCTATATGACGTCATGTTCAAGGCATGCTCATTCCCAAATGTCCCCGCACCGCTTCAAAATTACCCTTCTTCCTTCTTCTCTCACGCCTCAACCCTCACGCCTCAACCCTCAACCCTCAACCCTCAACCATACACAAAGTGTCAAAGCTCTTCCTTTTAATTAGTAATTAGCACACATGCCACGCATATTACGTACAAACAAGAAACAAGAGCGCTTCTCCGAAACACGTGAAAAACGAAATGCTTTGGAAGGCGTCGGCTTTGTATGGGGATTAGGGATACATCGATACATGTGGATCTTCACGTACATTACAACATTACATACACATACAGGATACCAACGAACGATTATACCTCCCCGCCCCTAGCACCACGATCTAGCAATGCCGCAAAATGGCAATAGGACAAATCTAATGTAGAGTTTTATTGTGCATGCAGAAACATTTTTTGTTATCCGACCAAAATTACAAGAGTTATGGCTGTTTTTCAAGAAAAAGTTAAACAAATTCAATTTTTGACCAGCTAGATTTTTTGTTTCCGCCTTCAAAAATAAAAATGTTCTCTTCCTCCACACACACAAAGCAGGAAAAGCGTCCTTAGCAGAATTTTATTGCGGATCTGGGAAAAAATCTACATTTAAATCAAACAAGAAATCACCAAGTTATGACGATTTTCCTGCACCAAGTTCAAAAAATTAAATTCAAAAATTAAGTTTTTAAATTTAATTTTAAAAAATGCATGTTTCTGACGCCAAATTGTATTGCGAATCCCGCAAAATAAATGTTATCCAGATCGGACCAAACTTACGGAAGCTATGGCGGATTTTCGAAAAAAAAAGTTTAAAAATCTCTGATCCCTCTAAAAACGTATATGTTTACGTATACATGATGCATAGTTGGATTGCATAAAGGAGGAAAATAGGCAGACACAGGGGTTCAAATGATGATAAGGATTGGACTGACGCAGATACTAAGGAGAACTAGCACTGCTTCCTTGAAGATGAATCAACAGGTTGAAATTGGAAACTGAGTGAGATGTAAATGTAAGATGGGAGTGTGCCCTTTGAAGCCTTCTCCAATCTGCTTCTCTCCTTCTTTCTATCCTTGTGGGGATTGAGAGGACACTCTTTCTACGTTTCTACGTTTCTACCCCTTCATGTGCTCCTTCTAGGTGAGTGCTGAGTTCTGAGTGCTGAGTGCTACACCTTAACCTGACACCTGACACCTGACAATGAGTAGCCATTAGGCCAGGACAAACCACTTTCCTAGCCTTTCCATTCTCACCAAAGTGTTCACACTGCTTGTAGGCCTTCTGGACATGTGGACATGCGGACTTTGAGACGGCAAGGAAACAGCTGAGATGATTCTGAGCCAGACGCACCAAGTCTTTTTCCATCCCCACTCCACTCTACTCTCATATGAGGCCGTCGGTAGCTAGAAGAAGTGAATGCTGTGACGAAGGAAGAAGGAAAGCGAAAGAGAGAGTTCCGCAAGTCCTCCAATTCCCTGTATTTAAGTGTGTAAGCCTGTAAGCAGTTGGGAATTTTGCTCCGGAACTTGTCAAATTCTTTAATCTGATTCTGAAATTAGAGATAGACAGGATTATTAATTATTACATTACCATTACTAGGCACTTAAGGTGGTCGGTGGACCAAGGAGAGAAGGAGCTATTTCTTAGGCCCAAGTTGTTCATTGTCTCGGCTTGCTGTGTTGGGGCTCCACGAACTTTGCCTGCTACCTCACATTACAGATTACAGCCACAGTAAGGCCATAACTTATGTGGCAAGAGCTTGAGAGAAGGACGCTTAATGCCAACGTGTGTACTGTGTACTGTGTAGTGTACCTGTACATACCTATTTACATTTACCTATACACATCCATTATCCGTTGCCGCGGAATAATTTCCACATTCGTGTTACAAACCAACTACAGACTACAGACTAACCTGAACTAGTCTGGGGCTCCCGACGCTTTTCCCTCCACAATGTGGAAAAGGGGCGTGAAAAAATATTGCAAAAAATGTTCCATCCGTATTCTTGACAGCAAAATCATGGACTCGTAGGCACTTGTGTGGCCGAGGAAAAGTTTGGCGAGTTGGTCACTCGCACTTTTTTAAGTAAAAAAGTAAATGTCCAAGTGTACATTCTCTCATATGCACTATATGCAGTATAGGCATGTATATATGTATATATTTATATGGATCCCTCATAACTGAACTTTCTCCGGGGTTCAACCGGAAACGCATGGAAAGAACTTGGATCGTTGTGTTTGATAAGTTGTGTCCGTTGGCGGGTTCTGGCTAGAATGTCACGTCAAGGTGGCGGGAGACTTTTATCGTTTTACCACAACGACAACGACCTGTAGCCTGTAGTGTAGTACATATATGTATTATTATGTATGCTGTATGCCTTCAGAATGTTGAGAATGCTCTGCGTGCACACTCCACAACTCCACAGGCTGTAGCTTCACCATGCCGTCAGTCCAAAGGAATAAAGGAGCTTACAAATAAATTAGCTTACACAAGCTAGCTATTTCAAAATGGTAGAAAAAGTGCCCAGGTGGATTCCTTTATGTATACGTTCATTCACCCCGTGGTCGTTTCCAGGAACAAAAAATTAGGTGGACGCATAGGAAGATACAGTGAGGACGTGAGGAGGGAATTCCTACGGGTCTTTCTGCAAACGTAACTATAGAATTTGTGGTTTTGGGGGAAGTCGACTGGAGATCAATACACATTCACTAATACAGGGAGTAATCCATAGCTCAAGTGGATCTGCTCATGCACAACAGTTACCGCACGACCATGTGTTAATCCCCACGTATACCTGCACATAAATGGGCTTTTTAGATATACTCAAGAGCCACGACAGAGAAGCTTACTTGAAGGGAAGCCAGAATGTAGAAGCGAGCGATTTGGTTGTGTTTTCACAACATCGCTGGTTTGCGGAACTTCAGTTGCTTACATAGTCCTTACATAGTCCAAGGAAACAAAAGGTCCACAAAGAAATCGAAAGGATAAAGGAGATGAAAGGGAAGGGAGCGGGAGGACGTCACAAATGTGTACCACCAAAAGTGCTGGGCTGGCAAGTGCGTGTGAGTCACACTAACACACATACTTTCCTTCCCAAAAAACAATTTGACTGGTGCAGGTGACTTCCGTCTTTATGATTTCCCAACAACAACAAGTTGGAGTGAAAGGCTTATTTTATTGTACTCTGTAATGGCGTTCGCCCCGAAGAGTGATCCATAATAACATGTATGAGATGTATGCATCATTGCTTCCTTCTACCTTCTTGCTGGCGCTCAGCGATGATGATCGTTGCTTGGATGTGCTTTTGTAGCTCCTTAGACTAATAATACACACTTGTATAAGAAGGGAAATCTTGTTTGGTTTGTGTTTGTAGGGTGAAAGAGAGATAAATTGTGAAAGAGACTGAGGATGGATCTAGTGAAAGGAATGGGAAGGAGGGCTTACCTCAGACTCGTCCTCCTCGTAGTCACCGTGGCCATCCAAAGTGTCCCTTGCGCAGGCTTCTCGGGTGGAGCTCCTACGAGTGCTCCAATTTGCGAGTCCATGGTTCCTGGTCACAGCGGGGAGCCCCAAAGCGGTCCATCCCCCTTCCAGGTCACCGTGGATAAGAATGCCGTGTCTGGCGGAGAAAAAGTCATCGTCACTCTTTCCGCGGGCTCGTCCGGGAAAACGTTCAAGGGCTTTCTGGTGAGGGGCGCCCTTGAGAATTTCCAGAAAGATAAGTCTTTGAAAGGAGTGTTTGTGGGGGAAATTAAGGCGGGTGGAGGAGGGAACTTGGCCCAAGTCACAGATTGCTCTCAAGTGAAAGGCTCATCTGCCACGCACACAAGTCCAGAGCAGAAGAAGGAAGTTCAGGTGGAATGGGAAGCGCCGAACGAAGATGGAGACATGGTTATTCTGTACGTCCTTCAACCTACGTATTATTCAGTTATTATCCAATGTGCTTCTCCATCCAGTCACTGGACGTGATTTTGAATACTTTCAGAGCCACCTTTGTGGAAAACTACTCCACGTTTTGGACGGAACGACCTTCGGGAATGATTAAGATCACAAGGAATCCGAATTTGATACGAGAGACGGCAACTCCGGCTCCTTCGGTGAGTTATCCAGTCATTAGTTAGTTAGTTATTCAGCCCTCTTCCACTCCAATGTCTCCTAAATGCGGTGACGGAAGGACCAATTGAATTTCACAGACAGCCTCCCCGGATGTACAAAGGAAGCTGGAGGATATCTACGTCAACTGCGGGAACTCCCAGGCAGACATTCCCAAGGGATGCTTTGGGCTCCCCGGGAACTGCATCGACCAGAAGAATTGCGAGCTCTTTGTGACATACAGACCGGATGGGGACAATGGCTACAATTTTGAGTTGGTTGGTCGAGCTTCCTCCTACGTCGCTCTGGGCATTTCCAAGGACTCCCTCATGGTAGGTCATTCCATCATTCGCCGTCTCAAACTTAGCTAAATTAGCCCATTGTTTAGCAAGCCAATTGTTAAGCAAGAGTCTTGTCCAAGACCAATTGTCCAGCAAGAGCTTTTGTGACACGCCGGGATTTTACTGTTCCACAGGGTGAAGACACAGTCATCGGGTGTCGTGTTGATGGCGGAAGCATTGTAGTCGCCGAGTACTTCAATACAAAGGCCAAGTCCAACCGAGGGGTCACACGAACTCCTGCAGTGAGTAACATTCTCAAAATATCATTTTTCTATCCCTGTACACTTGTGACACAAGCCGGAACCCCGGAGGTTCCGATCTTCTGATCCATTGGGATGTTGTCATTGTCTATAGACGAGCATCATCAGCCACGCCCGGGGGAGCTCAGAAGACGGCTACATCATGTGTGAGTTCAACGTAAAGAGCAGGATAGAAGTACCCAGACAGGGAGGGGACGGAAATGAAATTAGCTTCGACTTGGCCAATGAGAGGCTCCACTTGCTCCTGTCTCGGGGTCAGAATTCAGCGAAAGGTATGAGAAAACACGAGCTTGAGACGAGCATGAGAAAACATGAGCTTCTTTTCTACTTGTACTCACAATGAGAAGAAGTTGAAAGAGCTTAACTGGGATTAACTTAACTGGGATTAACTGGGTGTTGGCTGTTGGCGTAGATTACCTGGGCAAGCATGCCGCCACGTCGGACCGCGGAGCGACTCCGGACGTTCTTCGACTCTCACGGGCGGATGTGCTCCAAGGCGAGAGGTCGCCGCTGTTCATACAACTCCACGGCGCTTTCATGATTTTCGCCTGGCTTCTCTGTGCCTCCACTGGAATGTTCACTGCGCGCTATTTCAAGCAAACATACACGGATTCCAAGCCATGCGGGGTTGCCTTTTGGTTTGTGGTAAGTTCTCCAGATTGTGTTTGCTGGCGTGACTCCAATTTACCTTTTAGTGGTTCGCCTGACCTCATTACCGTCTCGTTCCCTCTGCACAGATTCACCGCTCTTGCATGACCTTGACTGTCCTCTTAACAGCTGCTGCCTTCGTTCTCATCTTCGTGGAAGTTCAAGATTACACGGCCAATCCCACAAATGCCATTGCGGAGCATTACCACCCCATTCTTGGCATTGTAGTGACAGCCTTGGCCATTCTGCAAGTCTTAATCGCATTTTGTCGTTGCGTGCCCACGTCCAAGCACCGCTACATGTTCAACTGGTTTCACTGGCTGGTGGGAAATGCGGCGCATATTGTCGGAAGTGAGTTTCTCCAAAAATATCGTGAAAAGCTAGTCCTCCAACGTCACATCTGTGGACGATAATTGCTGATTCAAAGATCAACTGATCTACATTACATATTTCAATTACACTCAGAGCACGTGCTTTGAGCAGAGAATAGTAAGTGTAAGTACTACACGTGGCATGCGCATAGGCAACAAGTAATAACATGATCATTCTTTTTACAATTTCCAGTTGCGTGCATTTTTTTGGCCAATGATTTGAGCAAATCAAATCTTCAGGGTCAGCTCCGATTTTGGATTGTACTTGCTGCTTTCGTGGCCTTTCACATTCTCCTACACATCATTATGTCCGTAAGTGGAGCTCTTTACGATTCCTGACACATACCGGCGTGTAACACCTGCTCTAACACCCACACAATCATTTCTTTTAGGTTCACACGCTCCGAGCTGACAGGCAGATGGAGATTCAGCACAAAAAGCGTGCCGTCCTTCCCGGTCCGATGAAACTAAGCGGGATTGACGCTGAAGCACCGGTAATTTCCTTGGTCAATGTCCTGTAATTAAACCTGTGACTTGAGTCCCACGCATTGTCAGTTGCTTCTATCTTCAAGTCAATATGGGATAAAAACTAATTTGGTCTGCTTTTGCTTATTCTGAACAGGGCACTGGATTCCGATCTTCAATACTTGCCATCTACATGCTGGGGGCCGGGGCGACAGCTGGTGCACTCGTTTACTTTGTGATAGATAGTTTACAGTAAACAGAGATTTTACACCATTTTTGTACACATAGTCCTTGTAATATTTCTAATCACATGGTAGTAGTAGTAACGTTTACGTTCGGACTTTCCGACTCGTTCGTCCATGTCAGGGCTTTCAATTCAAACGAGAGGTAGACCTAACAGTAGGCCGTTTTTACAGCATTATGCTAAGTATTTCTATTTATGTACTCTGTACACACTCATTCCTGGTTTTTATTTTTACTATTCAAAGTACAAGTATCATTAATTATTATTGTAGGGGCGTGAAGTAATCGCAAGGCAAGTGCAGTTGTGCACTTGCCACTTCCAAGTAATGGTTATGGTTATGGGGTTTACTTTTACTAATATTAAGAAATTTGCCACAGAAGTGACAGCACATATCAATGGTAATATGTATGTATTTCTCCCTTCACGATCACGATTCACTGAGAGAATCGAAGGAACATAATCAATAATAGTAATAAGTAATAACTAAGTCCTCCGTTGACAAGATTGAATGGAAGGAATGATAGTTAATAATAATGCCCGCCATCCGCCATCCATTAGGCAATCCAGGTGCGTCTGAAATACATAACAACCAGGATGGCTAGAGTAACGCTTAATCTTGTGGCACTTCACGTTTTTTTCCTTTTTTTTTTCTTCCGCTGTGGTTGAAGTACGGAATTTTGAAGAAGGGATTCGAATATATAGCATTTTAAGCTATAGCCAAAAAACAATTCTTGAATTTCTCCTCACCGTTTTCACATTATTGTTTTAAAAACATACTACAGTTCACAGATGTGGCCATTTGCATGTACCTAATTGTGACCACCCCCATCTTCAATTATATGGTAAACATTTATAATTATGAAAAAATATTACTGTAAGTAATTACAGACTTCATGTGTAGGGTTTTCCTAAAAGTCTGGTTCAATTAATTCCGCAAAGCTGAGAAAACGAATAAGAAATGAAGCAGGTTAAGTTAATACTTGAATGGCCCCTGACAATTTTTTGATGTTACAATTTAATCAATTTGTGGGCCATAATTAATAATATAGGCACGCGCTGGTCTTCTTAATTTGGCATCCTTTTCTTTAATTACGCGTAGTTCTTGATTAAATTGGTGGGTGGTCACAATTTCCCAGTTGACCTCAAGTCAAAGCTTTACCCTAACTACTATTGTCGCAAACTTCGTACTGTCTATTAGGTATGTACATACTGCAGGCTTGGGCCCGAACAATTATCCTTTTACGCGTTTAGGTGTAAATAAGTAAATATGATGTATCTATACATAAACCTATTTGTACGATAGATGTATGAATGCTACTACACATAGCTTTGTAAAGGTACATACATTCCTGAACCCAGTTTTGCCATAGTATTTCGAAGTATTATATAGGTAATGTGATTAAAACCTGCAATTGTGGCGGCAGGTTCTGCATTTACAAATTGTCATTCCGTAGGGAGTTTATAAATGATGAATGCGGGCAAGAGAATTCTTGTCCACTCTTACAAAATTATCTTGTTTACATGTCTGAATGTATTCATAATAATTCCCATTTTTGCCAGCGGCGCCAGGATTACATAAATATTTTAATAAGCAACTTCCTCAATAAAATAATTAAAAATTCGGTGTAACCGTTGCAAGAGAAATCGTTTGAATGCTTCGCTTTTTAACTATTATGTCTAACGGTGTCAATTTATAAAGTAAGAAGTAGCTGTACTTACGTGTGATATCATATTTGAATGTGCTCACGAAAACTAAACAAAGATGTACTTAAGTAACAAACATAATTATTTCTCGATGTTCTTGTAGCAATATAACAATAAATCAAAACTAGAATTTCGTTTAGATAGCAGATATATACATATTTTTGCTCTTCATAAAATGTCACCCAAGCTTTCCAGTTTATTAGTACAGGAACACCAATAAGTACTGCGATGACTTCAAACAGTTGAGCGAAAGACGAAAAATTATTCCATATTAGTCCATTTATATTTATTATTTATACCAGATTGCCCTTACTAGGATGCCCGGCCATTCGCATATAAATGACTCGTTCATATGGTCATGAGTCATGATCAGGAGCGCAACAGACGTCCCGGACGTAAGGCAGAACAGGATTCGGATTTTATACTTGTGTGTACATAGGATTGTATAGTGTAGCTGAAAATCATCTTAAAGTAAAAATAAAAGTCTGGTTTTTATTGAGCCAATGTTGTTACAGAAACACGACATACGCAATACAAGCACATTCCACGACACGTACCTACAAACATACAGAAAATAAATACCTATCCACAGTATTTACTATCCAGGTGTTTTACAAGTATTGAAAATAGTCAACAACACACAGTACAAAGCTTACACCTACGTGCTCCCAAGTCATGCACATGCTATAATTAAGCTATAACTTTCAACTCAATCCGTTTTTGACCATTTTGGGTATTTCCTATATATGTAGGTATGTACTATAAGCAATATATAAAATAAAGCAAGTATTAGTTCTACAAAAGCATTAGAATAAGCTTAAGACACATGTATTTTCATAAAAGGGTATTTTTATTTGATAAAGTAGAGTAATTCTTAATATTAAAAGCAGGAGCTAAATATAAGCACGTCTGAACTCTAAACTTAATTAAAAGTAGACTTCCAAATCTTAGCTGACGCTAGAGTAAGTTAGTTAGAATAGTTAGGATTAGGAGTTAGGATTAAGAATAAGCCATAAGCATAACAAATAGACGGAGAGGCTAAAAACATGCCCATAAATGCATAATTTCTAGAACTATATAGACATTATGTATAATAAAAGTAACGCGACTCTACGCGACCTAACTGATGCGCGGAGGAAGAAGAATAGCACAGCGAAGCATGTGCTGACACTACATATGTGAAATTCTTACTCACAGCAGTTTTGCACAGATTTACAGGGCTTCGTCATAAACAACAGCCGCACGTTTGTCCTGATGAGTACCTTTCTGTGACTGATTCGTGGCTAAAGTTTGCCAACTTGACGAAGTGTTTCCGTCAGTAGTCCCAGTTATTGCAGGTTGTCGTCGAGCGAATTGAACTTCCAATTGAATATCCTCCTGCACGGTGCCATTGAGCTGAAAGTAAATTAAATAATGATGAATATATGTGTGAGTAAGAACCTGTCATTACAAACGTCAAGACCACTGGATACCTCTACAAAGTGACTCCTTTGGCTACGCTACAAAGTGACTCCTCTGCAAACCGGACCTACCAAAGATTACTAGCAAACTAGCAACCCATTACTAATTCAATAAAAAAGCATTTTATTTAAGCGAAGTCTTACTCCCCGATTACCTAGATGTATGTATGTGTATTGACTACGACGTTTCATTAATTGTATTTGATACCGTATTTACTTGAGTTCATTTCAGAAATAGCAGATGCATACATAAATGATAGCAAATGCTTACTTCTTGGACAAACGTCTCCGCTGCTTCCGTTTTATCAAATGTCACGAATCCTTTCGACGTTGAGTTCATCTTCACACTCACAACTTGTCCAAACCTTCCGCAAAGGTCTTTCAGAAACTGCTCGGATATTCCATGTCCATGAATGTAGACAGTAGGTCCCCGCTTAGGTTTATTAAAACTACCACCAGGGCCGTGTCTAGGGCTGTCGTAGGCAGTATCCCGGTTGGAAGAAAAGTTTCGAAAGGAATTGAAGCGGGGAATCTTCGCAACTGGAGAGGTAGAGGGAGATTTGGGTCGGAATTCCTTCTCCTTCTCGTCAGTTGCAGCGGGCGTAAAGGGTTGGAACTGAATCCCATCTCCCGCAGCATTCATGACAACCTCCTGACCACCGGAGCCGTACGGAACATCACTGCGAACGCTATTTCCCAGTTTCCTTTCGAAAGTAGTTGATCGCTTGAATGTTGTTCGTTCCAGCTCCGCTTTTTTCGGGATAGAAACTTTGCCAGCAAGGATTAATTTCTTCGCCATTTCTTTTGCATCTTTAGGATCTAAAGGACGCTTGAGTGCGTTGATTTTTTCCGGCTCAATCTTGGGTGCTTTCATGTCTGTCAGAGCTTTTTTCTGCAAAACAGCGACAACCCGTCCGTGCGTACAATTTACGAAATAACTAATTCCCAACATTCTCCTGCAGACAAACAGGAAACGTAGAGCGAATGCTATACCATACCTTTTTTCTGAGCTTCTGATACTTGGTTTGCAGCATGAGTTCTTCATCAGTCAAATTGGAAGGAAAATGTAGGTACACCATTCTCTAGAAGGACATGGAAAGAGAATCAAGTGGACAAGGTGTTGTAATGAATATGTAATACATGCAGATAATTTATGGAGATATCAATGTTGTAAAGTTGTACTCTTATTTACTGAGTATCATTATCGTGCATAAACTTCTCTTTTAACATGAAAAGCAAAACATTACCTTTTATTTTATGGAACCTCAATTACGGCGTTATTCAACAATATTGCCCGTGCCCTCCAGGTAGTGGCAGATTATGACTGCCCGGTTTCTGCCTTGAATCTCATCACAGTGAAAGGCGAGAATGTAGAATAATCCCAACTCCAGTTAGAAAATGCAGTTGTGACAGTTGTGGGAAAGTTAGGACTTATTTGTAAAGTAACATTCTAACACAAAATAACACTTCAATGTGCAACTACCCGTTGAGAAAAAAGAAAATGTTTGTTAAACCTTACTGCAAAAGGGACAGGTACAAATACTCTTGTTTACCCCAGATTATTAATCTAGTTAATGAAGATAAAAAAACAGTAAGAAATACGAATTCTCATCAGATGTGATGTGATTGCTTCTCGTTTCTCCCCCTCTAATAATACACAAACACCAAATACACTGTCTTAATCTTAATCTTAATATATTAGTTTGTCTTGTTCTCAACACATGGCAAAACAACTTGCCACATCAGTAACTCGTGCTTCTGGCAGTTGCACCTTTGTTGTGCATACAGTTGACTGACACTGAATAAATAACTAACTCTGAGAAACTCGGAAAGAAACCCGGAAACAAATTGAGAAGCAGAAAAGTTTCGTTTTCAGTTTCGGCTGTTTCGGGTTCGTTGAGTTCGGGTTGTTGAGTTTTGAGTTGTTGGTTGTTGCGGTTGCGGCTTGCGGGTCACTTGTACAATTCTGGGTTTTTGAAATTTCCCACACTTTTGTTCGCAACGTATGACACTGGACACTGGGGATTAAATTCTGAGATGCCGGCCCAGTGATGAGCCAAAACAGTAGTCCTTTTTTCAGTATTTACTTGATTTTTTCCCCAAGTACGAGGGGTGATTTAGGATTTCTTAGAATTTTTGTGAAGGGGTATGAAATTCTACTAAACTGCTATTGTTTATCAATATAGTGATAGTGAATATAGTCCCATCCTAGACTCCTAGTTCAACACACTATGCCCACTTTTCTTTCAGACTCTCATCCTTCCAAAAAAAAAGGGTTACACTTTTTTGGTAAAAAACACCAGGCTTGGCACACTTAAAGTTAAATAACTACTTATGCACAGGGATTATTTAATGCACAGGGCTTATTATTCGAATGTCAAATAAGATAGTAATAGCTGAGGGTTTGTAGGTTTGGACTCAACTATAGTGGGAGTGAAGGAATCCCGTGAACCCTGCATCGGAAATAATGAGAGCAGAACCACCAGCTGTGAGACCCGCGCATTGCCGAGTAACAGAATCCCGCACAGTGAGGGAGGACATCCATATGTAACCAAAATGAGCCGAAAAGTACTCCCCCCGGAAGGATGCTTCTGAAGAGTCTTCTGAGAGATCATTTTTGTGTAGGCGCGTTAAGGAAAAGGTGAACTTGTGGGCAAGGCCTTCAAGAGCTATCTCAAAGGATCCCTCGATTCCTCCCGTTAGAATGCTCTTGCCGGGGACCCATTTTCCTTACATTTGTATCCCCCCACCTTCTTTTCAGTTTTGACGGGATTGGGGTCCAATCTGGGCCTCTTTCAGCTACCATAACTTTTCTCTCCCACAACCACAACTTTACGTAATGCTTTAATCTTTGGAATTATTGTAAGATATTGGTTGTCATTTTGTATGGTAAATGGTAAATATTTTAATGAAAGTTAACCCTTTTAATCCCAGAACCCTCCGAAGCAATTTGAACCCTTCCTTTTTAAAGGGTCTCTTTGTTTGACCTGGTGAAACTGCATACAAATTTTTTCACCCATTACTTGACTTTGTAAACGGAAGAGGAGGAGTCACGAAACACCGTCCCTAAATTTCAATAAATTTCTTCCAGCCGTTCTCTTTTAAAATACCAATATTTAATGTCACTTGTCACTTCTGATGTTCTGATCTCTTTTTTCATGAAATCCATGATTTCCCTTACTTCTCAAGTTCGAGACTGTACTATTTCAAAAGTGTACTATTTATTTACTATTTATGTTACTGTACTATTGTACTATTTTCCTTTAAAGTACTGAAAAAAGCACAATTCTTTTGGCTCATCACTGGGCCGGCATCTCAGAATTTAATCCCCAGGCTTCCTACACGGTGTGACAATTATAATCGCTGTCTGGCTCATTTTTCTCACTTCTAGTGCTGACCACTTAATTCGAATCCAAAATCGAAAAACGCGAAGGCGGAAGGAAACCTGTAGTAACTTTTTACCATGGGCTGTAAAATTGAATTCGCCCGACAATTGTTTAATTGAAAAATTTAAATTTACCATATGTTTTAAAAAAATAGCAAACCGGGAATTTAAGGGAAATTACAATGATGGTAAAAGTGGCGGGGCCTCGGGTTGTATGGGTTCAGTTCTGTCTTCTGTCTATGGGGCTGAGCTCAGCAATGTAGTGGTTGAGTATAAGGCGGTTGGGTGTAACAGCTCAAATGACGAAAAAATACTTTGGTACCTTTCTCACAGTCCCGTCTCAATTCTTATCTTCATAACTCTATAGGGCAACGTCTGGCGTCTCTGACTGCCGTCAAA
>JAQGBT010001988.1:0-27028 GCA_034698585.1 Disparrhopalites patrizii | reverse complement strand
AAAAATTTGGGTGACCCTTGGCTACTTTGATTTTGCAATTGTGACCACGGGCAGCAGAACGTTGCACACCGCTGGTCTAAACCTTGCTCTTGAATTTCGCATCATATTTTCTGCATATACAATGCAATTCATATATGAAGTGTTCGGAAGGAAAAGGAGCTCAGTCCACAATACTAAATTTTACAGCAGCAGCAAAAAACATGTTCAGGTACAACTATGTACATATTTGCAAAATTGAGAGAATATTTTTTCCTTTGAAATACATAAGTGCTTGTATAGTTGAGTCTATGCGCATTTTATCCAAAATCTATGTCCCATGTTTTTCACATATTACGAGGAATTTTAATAATACAAAATGATGAACTTAACTCTTTTGCAACTGAAAGCCCATCTTTTGAGATTTTTTTATAAAATCAAACTGAACTACGGTAACATGGTAGCGTCTGGACCAAAATCACTTGCGAGCATAATAATTTCCCCGTAAATCACGTTCTACTATTTTTTTTAAATATTGAAGATTAAATTTTGCTTCGAAACATTTTTCGGGCGAATCCTTTTGGGAAAACACATTACATTTTTGTGACCACGAGGTCCCCCCTTTCAAATTTTTTCAAATATCTGCAAAATAGATATTCATTTTCGGGTGCATGTAGATAAGTAGTTTCACGAGAAAAATGAGTGAGGCGTCAATTACAGTCACCGCACAGTAATGGAATTACGTCTCTACAGACAAAATGTGCATCAAAGACATTTGACAAAATGGCAAGGGGGGACCCCATGGCCATACAATTTTAACATGGGTTTTCCCATAAGGATTTGCCCGAAAAATGCTTTCGATAAAAATTTAATTTTCAATATTTTTTGAAAATTGCAAAACGGGATTTACGAGAAAACTATTGTAAGGCAGGGGAAAGCACTCAAGAGGCCACCATAATATTGAAGTTGTGTTTGATTACATCAGCGGAATTTTATGGAATTGAACTTAACTCCTTTTGCTTCCAAATCAACGGTGAAATTAAATTCTTTTACATCTAAATCATTGTTGCTTGCCCGATTTTTAAAAGTTTTGAATGCTCGATTGAAAAAACGAAAACGACCAAGGATTGGTCTAGTCATAGACACGGATTTTCCGGAAAAACCCTGATTTTGAAAATTGCGGACTGAACTCCTTTTGCTTCCAAACGCTTCTTATGTTCAATACGCCCACGTTTGGTTTTCTCATTGCAACTGGACAAGAAAGTATAACAATGGGCACGTGTTCAAACAAGGAAGCTTTCACAATGAACTATAGGTATACTTGAATTAGAACGAATACTTCCTTTATGGACGACATGGGGACCTCTTTGAAAGCTGTTATTGTGTGCCTTTTTAGGCACAAAATAAACAGTCGTGAATCAAGAGGGCTTTCCCCCTGGAAAGATTATTGGTCATGGTTGAGAAAACTTTTCTTGACCCTTTTTTTTGTGTAAATAAACTTTCAGGTTGTCTTCTGTTGGCATTGGTGGAATACTCAAAAGGAGAGGAAGGCGAGATGGACTACTCCAGTTTGGGCTGCGATGAATGTGGCACAGAATGCAATGTCGTTTGTGGGACACGGCGCTTCCGTTTCTGCTGCTTCCAATTTCTCCGGAGAAAGCGGGGGGCCCACTTAGCCTTCCCGTCTTTTTTCTCACACTGCCGTTCGGCAGAAAGGAGTCCTTATGACGGTAACTTTGAGGCAAAATGACATGGGGAAAATGAAGGACAAAAGGGGGAAAGTTAGGAGGAAGTGTGGATGAAAGTAAACTTTCGACATCCACATCCATTAAGGCCCGGTCAGTGACACAATGCTGGCTCTTCTATCATTGTATTACCCGTTCGCAGCACTCATCTCAAATAAAAAAGACCCGCAAATGCTTCCTTGCAAAATAACTCTGTATTATTTTTTGGTCATTCTTCTCCGGCAAATCCGAGGGAGCATCATTCCGAACTTTTGGTGTTTTACTACGCATTTTGCGATAATCAAATCTACGTACTTTTTCCTTTGAAAAGTTGTATTCATTTGTTTCTCATGCTGCACTCCGTCATCTCCTCGACTTTCTCCGTATTTATTTTTAGCTTAGCTCATACGATGGCTTCTGGGTACTTAGTTTATTTTTCTTTCCAGTTTTCGTATGCGTTCGGACTTTCCCCAGTTTTTTTGTTTTCGTTTTTCTCCACTTGCGTTCCAGGTTCCAACTTTATTCAGTTGTTTTTGCATATTCTCTTTCCTATACTTGGTCTAATTGTATTATTTTTTACGCCTGTTCTGTTCCTTCCCTTTTTCCTTATTCTTCCCTTGTCTCTGATCTCTTTTTCATGCATTATCGAACCACTTTCTCCGCCGTTTGTCTGGTTGATTCTAAAGTACTCCTATTTTAGTTTCTCTTTCCTGTTTTCCGAATTTGTTACTTTTTCTTTTTTTATCTTTGTTCTTTTTTTACAATTATAGGTATTAACTTTATAAACTTTCTCGATTTCTCTATTTTTGTCAAATTTCTTGCCTGTTTTTATTATTTTAAAAATTGCTTTACTTCCTCTTATTGCTTCACTTTCTCTTATTATTTTACATTCACTTATTGCTTTATATTTTCTTATTATTTTACATTCACTTATTGCTTTACTTTTTCTTATTATTTTACTTTCTCTTATTGCTTAACTTTCTCTTATTATTTTACTTTCACTTATTGCTTTACTTTCTCTAATTGCTTCACTTTCTTTTATTATTTTACTTTCTTTTATTGCCTTACATTCTTTTATTATTTTCCAATTTTACTTTCTCTTTTTATGTTTCCTTTTTACTCTCTCCTATTATTTTACTTTCTCTTTTGAATTTTTCGTTTTACTTTCTTTTATTATTTTTCTCTTCTTTTTACTTTCATCTAATATTTTATTTCCTGCTTTTGTATTTTTTTTAATTTCCCACCGTCCCGTTCCTTATAGTTTTCCCCAACTTATTCTGCCTTTCCCTTTTCTACCCTTTCTTCTTTTGCCCTATTTTTTAATACCTCCCGTCCCAGTCATTTCTATTTCTCTGCTATCACTCATTGTGCTATTCTCTATACTTTCCTATTATTTGCCGTTACTGTTATCGGTGTTTTACAAAATTGCTGCTTTTGCTAGCTCATCTCCGCATTTCTGCAATTGCTAGCTCATCATGCTCGTTTTCACTCTTTTCCTTCAATTTCCTACAGCGATATTCTCCAATTTTATTTTGTTTCCGTTTTTCCATCGTATGATGATTTATTCATTTCCCTCGCCGACTTTCTTTCCTATAAACAAGTTCTAGCAACAGTGCCTCGTGTCACTAAAAGAACTATGAAAATGTAGATTGTGTACAGTGGAGTCTCTATATAACAACTCTGACGGGAAGGGCGAAAAATGTAACAGGGAAATGTAATAGTATAGGACATGAAATATGCACCTTACATATACATACAAATGCCTGGAAAAATAATGTTGCAACAGAGAAATGTTGCTATAAAGAGACTTGTTATAGAGAGACTCCAATGTAATGGGAGAAAGCACAATGGAGTTGAGATAATCCTCTGCCTCTTGGGAGTCCCAGGGCCATACACTTTGACTGTAGAGATACTTCCCCACGTTTATTTATTTATTTTGAATGAAACTTCCGGGAAAGACAAAGATATCCGAATGCGTATATGTTAAATGCATTTCATCTGCCTCTTTCGGATACATCTACACACGTGGGTATTGGATAGATTGCTATTGTGTTTCCGAGTCTCATTGATTTTGCTGCTGTACACTTAAGGAGAACCGTTTCTTCGATTTCAGTCGATTGTGTCGTATCCCCCGAAGAAGTTTTTTAACTATGTTTTCAGATAACTTTGTTTAGGCTTCCCGGTATTCGGGGCGTGGGACCCTTTGCATATATTGATGATCTAAACTCAGAATAGAGACAGTCGGTGAAGGAAAATCAAATCAATTTTTGTGTTGCTGGAGATGTTTACGAATTTCTTGTCGGAGAAATGGGATTATTACAGATGAACTCCTCCAGCCCGACATGTTAGCGGCTTCGTCGAAGCCCCGAAATCTGATACTGCGTCTTGGACTTAATGCAATATTCTTTTCAATGTCATGACAGGCATGTGGCGGAGATTTGAGCCATTATTGTGATGTATTATTATGCACAAATAATTCCCCAACGTCCGACTTATTTCTCCGAAATCCCAGCAACACCGATGGTGACTGAAATAGTATGAATGGCACTCATGCTAGCCTAAAATCAATACCTGAAAGGAAACCAATCCAATTGTGAGGCCATCTGCAACAGAAGATGCAAGACTCTGGAGAAGACAGCGGGCTAAACTAAAAGCATTTTGGATAGGCACATACACATTACAATTGCAAAGTGTGGATGATTTACTTTCTTTTCGGTTCAAAAAAATTAATAAAAAGAGAGTAGTACATATATAACATAGGGTGAGTGCGCCTAAAGGTGGCATAGTTTTGAAACAAATTCGTTTTTCCGAAAATGTGTCCACGAGAGTTTCTTTTCCAATTCTATAATGCACTGAAATGTCATTTATTAGTCCACGATTATATGCTTTTCACTAGCCTCCACGTAGTGTATTGCAGATATATACATAAATCAAAAATCAAAAAGTATTCGGATAGTCAAAAACGTCGATGTGCCTAAAGGTGACAGTTGGTGATCTTAAAGGTGGCTACGTGTTCCATTTTACCATTCATTTTACCATTCATATGAGTTTTCCAGAAGCTTTTGTCCTTGCAAACCATTCTAACAATATACAATGATTCAATTCAAAAGTCTCCCGAAAATACGATGCAAAGCTAAAAATGAATACAGTCGACTCTCCCTATACCGGCCCTCCCTATAAGAGCACTTACTCTATAACAGCAGTGCTGAATCCCTTTACAGCTTTACCATGAAAAGTGCGCTCTCTATAAGAGCACTCCCTATAACAGCAGTTACTCTATAACAGCAGGGTGTTTTCTCCCCTTGGTCACATTCCTCTCACTATAACAACACTTTCTCCCTATAAGAGCTTTAGCGCCTAAGTCAGGTATCCCTTCAACATAAACTTTTTCTCTATAGCAGCACCGGAACTCTACATATGTATACCAGCACAATTTTATTTTTTTCTCACTAAAATGTAAATATTTACGTCCAATTTTGTAAATATTGTTAGAATTTGAAAAATTATCAAAGTTTAGCCTGAAAATAACCTTAATTAATTAATATTAATTTTTTTAAACTAATTCTCTATACCAGCAGTTCGTTATAAGAGCATTTTTTCTGGTGGAGATAGGGCGCTCTTATAGAGAGAGTCGACTGTACTTGAATAGCCAAAATACAACAGTTATTTTATCACGCAGTTTCAGTTATTTCAGACTGAGCGTAATTATGAGGTTCCCCTAGTTTTCTCTATATGTCGTAGGCCCTGCTATAATGTTAAATGCAAGTGTGTAAATCACCGCGTAGAAGGTGAGAAATGCATACTGCGTCACCTTTTGGAACAGAATATATGACACCGTTGGGAGCATAAGCAAAATTCATCTTGCATTACTAAACATTTTCTAAAAAATTAAAAGACTGTTTCGGGTGAGAACAAAACAGTAATTGAGGAAGTATTTAGATGTAGAGTGGCATTCGTCATATATACATAAGCTGGTTCTGGTGAAAACTGTTCTCAGGGGAAAACATTGAAAGGTAAAAGAAATGTAACAGATGAGTTTAATCAGAAAAGTGCCCTGGCGGTCGTTCTCTGGCGCAAATTTGAATTTCGCACCAAAAATAATTGGACATACGCGTGACCTCAAGGTGAATGGTGCTGCATACAAAATAAAATTCTTGTCCATAAGTTGTGCTTCCACGGAACCTTTGTCATCGTTAGGGCAACTGTCACCATTAGGCGGATTCACCCCACAGTCAACTGTCAACTCTCCCTATAACGGGCCCTTACAAGGGTCCTCTCTCCATGTGTCGGCATAATATTACTATCCTGAAATACTTTCTCTAATTGGTAACACCAAACTTTCGTTCTCTACTGACCATTTTCTGCTATAACGCTAAAAACCGGTATGTACAGTAGAATCTCTATATAACAACTCTGAAGGGAACGGGGAAAAATATTGTTATACATAAAGGTTATTATATAGAACATTATATATCCACCTAACAAGTACGAAGGGCTGGACAAATAATGTTATTACAGAGAAACGTTGTTACAAAGAGACTTGTTATAGAGAGACTCCAGTGTATAAGTAATACGTATATATAGCAAAGAGAAATTTGTATATGCTAGTAATTTCGGAAAAAGTTTCCGAGGAGCGCATTTTTTATCACAGTTATAAGGGAGTCTGTTATAGAGAGACTATACATATGACAAATATTATCACTTAAATAGCAAGATATTGGTGGGCTTACAATAGGAAAGATATCATACCGTAAATAATAATGTGCTCTTTAAAACTGCTTGCGTAGGTCGCAAAGTCATCGCAGGGAGTCACAGCGACATCTGTGGGGTAAAATACTAAATGTTTCCACTGACACCGAGTTGGCGTTTGCCGTTCGTCCCGAATAAATTCACTTCTGTCTCATTAAAAATATGAAAGTTGCTTATATTTAAGTACATTGCTGCTATATCTGACAATGTGGAAATGTGGACTCTCGCTATAGCAAACCTGAAGGGAAGGGCAAAAATGATTGTTATGTGGAAAAGTTGTTATATGGAACATTTAATATGTACACTACATATACGAAGGGCGGAAAAATAAAGTTGTTATAGAGAAAACGTTGTTATATAGAGAGTTGTTATAGAGAGAGTCCACTGTATTGACATTCAATTCAATGTCAAGTAGTAGGTAGCATCGAAAGAATATAGTTTTGCGACAAAATTCAACAATAAACGGCTTTATGTGGGGTGAGAGTGAATAAGTCTTTGGATTTGCATCTTCGGACGAGCTTAGAATAGCAGTCTTGGATTTTATTAGTGACATTATTACTATACACGCACAGATATAGCGTTGCTGAATGTATGTTTGACTTATTATTTGTACAGCCATATATAGGTACAGTCGACTCTTCCTATAGCGGCCTCTCCTATAACAGTTCTCACTCTATAACAGCAGCATAAAATGCTCGCCTCAAAAAATTTCTCCATTTGTTGACATAGAAATATCTGTTTTCTATAACGGTTCTTTGCTATAACGGGGAACAATTGCTGCTATATAGGGTGCTGATATGTGGGAGTCGGCCGTATATATGTATGTAATTAATTCTGAAATATGTAATTATAGGAGGAGCATGTAGAATATTGACAGCATGGCAAATAAAAGCATGCTTACATCCAATATTATTTAAGTTTAAGTTGACAAATCTCGACTGAAATCCTTCTCGAACATCGCCATTTGGAAAAGGACGATGATAATCGTTGAGATGGCTTCGAATGCCTGCAATTCCAAAGCATCCTCAGAGTTATTCATCGTTCAGGTGAACATATGTACGAATATGATGAGCATACGGGGTATATTTGACAAGTTCATTAAAATAATATCAACACATGATGAAACTTATTTAATTAAATGTAATTACTTACTCCGGTGAGGAGCTTGAGATGGATGGGATATAATCCACCCGCCGTCAGCCGCCATCTCCAAGAACATATTGTGGCACTCAGCACTCGCCATTCGTACGGCAGCTTCTCTCACAAGGTGCCGGTTATATAGATTTGAAAGTTTGGCACATAAAATTCAGCATCATGTATTTTAGTCAAATAATGAATACATTATAATGAACTAACTCTCTTATATTTAACCAAAAAATTTGTGCCACAATGTACAGGAATTTATAAAAGCTTCTACAAAGCTTTTCTTATGAGCTTATGAGCTGAGAATAGCAAGTTGCAATTATTGTAATAAATAGAATAATAATTGGCTATTGGCTACACATATTTACATATACATTTTTTAGCAAAAAAACTAACGATAGGATACCGCCACGTCTAAACTTACCTCATTTTTCAACAGCTGAAATTGTACCAATTTCCTTACGCGCTCTTGGTTTTCCCGAATCTGCAATAAAATGTATATGCAGTCATAGTTAAATTAGGGAATAACAAAAGCGAGGACCTCGTTAACGATTCCATTCTGAATCGGATTTTTAGAATTAATTCAAGTCGACTCGTTTCAATTCAAATATACATGAAAATTTGATTCGATTCGACACCTTGAATCGAATCAAATAATTCGATTCGACACGTACGTTGGATCATAAAATCTACCTGATATTCGATTAATTCGATCCATTATTTATTACAAATTTTTTGGATATTCTTCCGATGCAGAGCAATAACCATCAAAATATGTTCGCAAATTTAGATCAACGGTACATAAATATCAAATCCGATCATTGCCACCCCTAAGCGAGCATGAAAATATTTCAACCTGGTTCTTGAGGTATTCCCCAAAAGCGGCAATAATTAGAAGTGTCGTGCATCCCATGATGATATCAAAGACAAACTGTGGACCATTCCAAATCCGGCTAATGGCGTGGATTCCCTGGCCAAGTCCAGTGCTGGCAAAAACGACGGAGGAAAATACCAACGGCCCGCAACAGGCACCAGCCACTCGCTCATAGGCTTTGAAGCCATCCTGGATATTCTCAAACATCCAGAGCCAATTACGAGCTTGATCTTCTGGAAGGATGTGGGCATGATTTTGGGAGCTCCGCGTCCTCCTAAAACTTTCCAGAGTCGAACAAATCTGCCGGAAGAACTCATTTTGCACCTGCACCAACTCCGTGCCGGCCCAAACGACGGCATTAAAAATCATGATAACTGCCCATAAACTATTCATTTGAATGGCCAAAGTGGAAATCCTGGCGTATGGATTAATTCGCGGATGACAGAGTTTAATCCCATCGCGTCCAGATACGTACCGTCCGCCATGGATCACATCGTTGTAAATTGACTGCGTGAAGAAAAGGAGGGTCAAGCCCAAAGTGAGTTTTTTGAATGTCCCAAAACATTTTAGAGGCATTTTCGCCAATTGGATATTTCTTAGTTGCTCCCGGACTTTAAAAATCGTTTGGAGGACCAAAACGGCGTCCGTGCATCGGAACAAGGAAATCCACAGCAAGGACACGACGAGGCAGAAGATGGTGAGGAAATTTGCGTAGAAAGTAATGCGGACGGAAGGATGTCCGCCCAAGGCGCCCAACTCGGTCACCTTATTGTTGGAGGGATTGCAGAGGATAATTAGGAGGTATACGGTGCAATAAAATAAATGATGGAGGACGCTCAAGATGTAAATCGGGTGAAGTCTCACCACCTTCAATTCTCTTGGGTGGACCCAAGGCTTTGCCACGGGGAAAATTCCTAGTATGGACGCAAAAACGAGAAAATATCGGAGCGTGTGAGGTTCCATTTTTTACTGGGGAGAAATTTGTAAAATGACAACACGAAAATCCCTAAATTTTCATACAATTTTGTACTAACACAAAGTTTGGATGCAGATGGAGAAATTCTTGGATGTGGTCAGTCTTTTTGTTTTATCTGTTTCAGCGTATGGCCATGTTTGTTCAATACCTTTTTTATTTGCTCAGTTAATGTGAAAATGTGTATTGAGACAAAAATTGGATTAGTGTTTTTGCATGCATGTATAAGATATATGTGTCAACATTGAATTATGCGAATTGAGCTGCTGGCAGGAACTATAAAAAAATTAGTAAGTGTACGGACTTTCCAAACAAAAAGGAAATGTGTCTTTGTGATTCGTAATTCAACGTTAAACATTGTTATGGGTTTATTCGTTTTTGTCTGCTTAGTCTAAGCGAAATTATTATTCTGGAACAATCAATTTGAATACGATTTTCTAAGTGCATCCGCATTCTGTATTTGCCTGCCCAAGGTCACCGCCCAAGGTCACCTATACAGCGGAGTCTCTCTATAACAAGTCTATTTATAACAACATTTCTATATAACAACATTATTTTTCCAGCCCTTCGGATATGTAAGGTGCATATATAGTGTTCTATATAACAAGTTTTCCCTGTAACAATATTTTTCGCCCTTCCCTTAAGAGTTGTTATATAGAGACTCCACCGTACACGGATGCCTATTAAACATTTTGTGGGTAGCTATAGATTTGCAAATAGTAAGCAGATCGGGCTAAACTGCTTTCGTAAGCAAAAGATTAAAAATAATAAATACAGGCTTGTTTTGAGCAGAATTTTAATGTCGGTCCAGCAAAAGGATGACACATTTTCAGCATATTTGCTAAAGTGCGAATTTACTACGCTGTTAACAATTTCAAATGCATACTTGAGTTTACAAAGTTGCACATTGTTTATGTTTAGTGGAATTTTGCTGATTGGTTTATTTAAAGCCAGAAAATAATTAGAAATATGTAATCAAAAGCTTTCCAAAAATAGCCAAAATCTTATTTTAAATATAAGTACAGTCGACCCTTCCTATAATGGCCTCGCTTACAACAGTTCTCCCATTATAACAGCGCAAAAATGCTCCCCTCAAAAACTTTCTCCAATTGTTAACATAGAAATTCCTGTTTTAGATAAGGGGCAAAATTTGCTACTTTATATAGGTGCTGTAATTGAGACAGTCGACTGTATAGCCTGTCTCATAAATAAGTACCGCTCTTTTTTTCTAATTTAAAAACAGGGGAGTGTGCAAAAATGTTTCAAATTATTATCAAAATGCAGTCAAGAGAAAAGGTAATGGACCTCCCGTACCAGCCCTTCAAAGAAAACCGCCAGTTTTTAACATATGGGTTTAGGGAATGACCCACTAACTATTATACCTCCCTAAGTGCTATGACCCAGAAATGCCGCAGGGCACTACACGAATGATTCGCATACAGAATTTAATTGTGGATCTAGAAAAAAATGTTTCATCCACATCCGATTAAGAGTGGCCAAGTTATGGCGATTTTTCCGCGCCAAGTTTCTAAAGTCCCGTTTTCAATGAATTATATGGTCATAGCACGTAGGGAGGTATAATAGTTAGAGGGTTATTCCCTATACCCCCATATTAAAAACTGGCGGTTTGCTTTGAAGATTTTGTACGGCAGGTAAGGGGTCACGAAAAAATATTTTATGCAGGTCAATTACCTTTTCTCTTGGCTACATTTTGATTATAATTTGAAACATTTTTGCATACTCCCCTGGTTTTAAATTAGAAAAAAAGAGTGGTACTTATTTATGAAACAGGTTGTATATATGTAGGTATATAAAAATTAGTATTTTATTTATATTCATAAGTAATATAGGGGCCCAATCGAATCATTTACATAATAAATTGAATTGCGAATTTCGATCCGATTTGGGCTTTGAAACGAATCGCACCAAAAATTTGGATAAAATCGGATCGTTGCCACCCCCACTTTTATATTTTTTATATGTATGTATGCTATATTTATGTATAATATACAATAATGTAGGTAATATAAATTGTATTTTAAATACGACTTTGTATAATTTGTTTTTGGATTTACATTTAAAAAAGTAAGTACAAGAAATTGTTTGTATTCTGACCTACAGTGGACAACTCTCCTTATAACAATTTTTCTCTTTAACAACTATATTTTTCAGCCCTTCGTAAATGTAGTGCACATATTACATTTTCCATATAACAACCATCTTTGCCCTTCCCTTCAGGGTTGTTATAGCGAGGGTCCACCGTATTGAGTACGTATTTCCGTAAACGACGATGAGCAAGAAGCATAGGAGGGACGTCCAAAGCTGAGCCTTTTTAAATTCAAACTTTGAGCTACTTAATTATTTAAAATGTGTATCAGTACACATTATTTATTTAACATACTAATTATTTAACATATAAAATGTAACAAATCATTAAACCATTTTTTAATTGAAATACAAGTCCATATTTTTGTATTTAGAAATTTAGTTCGTTGGTCATCCGTGGAAATTTCGATCTTTATAGAAACTTCAATACTTTGTTAAACATTACATAAAACATTATACTTGTTAAACATATTACATTAACTTGTGCTTGTGTTGTGTATACTATTAGAAACAACGAATTGGAACAATAAAAAGACAATAAATAAATAAATAAAAATATAAAAAAACTACACATTATGATTTCGTCTCCGGCGACATCTGAGCAATTCCATGAAGCTCGTGCGGAAGCTCTTGACCATAAAAGAATACAGAATGGGATTGATGGCACAATTCAGGTACATGAGGAGATGGGTGAGAGCCGTGAACAAATGGCTCTTGTCCTGGCTCAGATCATAGTTCTTGGAGTAGTTCTGGAATAATTTCCGGAGGTGATACGGAAGGTTGCACAGGGCGAAGGTGACCACAATAATAATTAGCATCCTCACCGCCGCCAATCGCTCCTTATTCCTCTCCTCCGACGGAGTCTTGACCCGGCTGAGCCTCGTCAAGGATTTATTCCGGCTACTTCCGCCCATCCGTCTCAAAGGGATCCCATTTATCGGACTATTTCCGCTACTGCGGCTCCCCGAACGTCCGAGCCTTTTGGAGTCCCTGTAATTCCTATTTCTTTTATTACTGTTGTTGAACTCCTCCATGAGAGACGGGGAGGGCGGGAGGTAGCAGAAGAGCCGGTGATTGACCGGGATTGGCTCCTCGTGGACTACCATTTTTACGGTGGTTTTGGAGGCGCTGGAGGAGGAGGAAGCCTCCTCAAAGAAATTCCCCGGGGAAGCTACATCTACCTCATTTGATTGTCGTCTGTTGTGGAAAGTTTCTATTAAGGAACTGGACCGAACAATCCATTTTCCACGTGATGAGTCCCCGCTTCTAAATGAGCCGTCCGAGTCCCGGGTAGTATTCCGATCGTTTTCGGGACTGACGTACTTCAAGTCTTGGGCCGCCCGGGGATCTTCTGGGAGCTGTCCGTCCTCGTAAGTCTCCTCTGTGGCGCCAAAACGCATCTCTTTGGTCCTTCTTTTTCCATTTTGGCGCTTCCGTTTCCTGTTCTTTCCTCGCAGGTCCACTTCCAAATCCACCTGCAGTAGAACACAAATTGTGTTAGATTGCCAATACAAGAACTCAAATCACGTATACTTTGTAAATATAATTATAAAATTTAAATATTTTTGTAAATGCGAATCTGGTTGAAAAATCAATTAGTTTCTTATTTAAAATCAATTTTCTAATTCCAAATATTAGTCTCCAAAAAAGTATATAATGGCTTCAAATCGTAGTTTTTAAATTGGAAATCCAAATTGAGTTTTGAAATTCAGGTCGAAAATTGATTTTTGAATTTGAGATCCACAATTGATTTTTAAATTTGAGGTTTACAATTGATTTTTGAGTTTCAGGTCTACAATTGATTTTTAAATTTCAGGACTAAAACTGATTTTGGAATTTCATGTCTAAACTTGATTGTTGAATTTCAGGTCTACAATTGATTTTTGAATTTGAGATCCATCAAATTGATTTTAAAATTTCAGGTCCAAAATTGATTTTTACATATGACGTAACAAAAATGTTTTCCAATCTATAATTTTCAAATTTCATATGCAAATACGCTTTTAAATTTCGTATTCGAATCAATTTGGAAAATTCCAACTATCTACATTTAATGAATTTTAAAATTGAGATAACTTTGTAAATTGAATTGTTTGAGAAATTCAAGCCTTAAACAATCCAACAGCAATCACCAACGTCTATTCAATCTATTTTAATTGTAGCGGCTACTTTTTGCTGCTGTGATTACGATTTTAGATTTCAATTTCAAATTATGTGTACATGAACGACATTTGACAATTTCCGCTTACAAATGCGAAATAGTGTTTTGATTTAAAAGATAATAAAAAACAATTTTGTTTACAAATGAATCTCCAAACCAAATAAACCTGAAATGTGAGTTATTTTTATCCGAATACAAAATCGATTACAATACCGGATAAATATCAAATATATACTCATCAATTTCAATAAATTGCAAATTATTAAACTTTATATAATCTACAAATGAATCACAAGTAATTTTAAGTACAAATAAATTCAAAATATTTTAACTAAACAAAATATATTCCAACTATTTTAGCTACAAATTCCAAGTAATTTTAGCCACAAATAAATGCCAAGTAATTTTGACTACAAATAAATTCCAAGTAATTTTAGCCACAAATAAATGCCAAGTAATTTTGACTACAAATAAATTCCAAATAGTTTTAGCCACAAATAAATGCCAAGTAATTTTGACTACAAGTAAATTCCAAAAAGTTTTAGCCACAAATAAATGTCAAGTAATTTTGACTACAAATAAATTCCAAATAGTTTTAGCCACAAATAAATGCCAAGTAATTTTGACTACAAATAAATTTACATTAATTTTAGCCACAAATAAATTCAAAGTAATTTTGACTATAAAAAAAATTAAAATAAGTATAAACGGCCAACCAAAAATGCAAACCAACTAGAAATCGAGACAACACAAATCCAGAAACACAACAATTCCAACTAGAATCCACAATTTGGTTTTTAAGCTCAAGTCTCTAACATGGAAGTTGGCTTCGGGGCTAAAGTTTGAATCGGAAGAATTCCTGTTTTGGCGAAGATCTTGATAGGTAAAGCCGGAAGTGGAGGCCGAGGACAGATTATCGTCATGCTCATCATAGAACATATTATTCCGCCATTGGAGGCCCCGGACATTCTCACTCCTGGAGGCGTTCCTCCTCCCCCCGCCCACCCAATGCTCCCGGACAGAGCTGCGAAATCCGCTTTGGAGGTAGTTCCCCGGCCGGGCCGAGACGGACATGCCCCAGGAGTTGCTTTGCGAGTCCAGCGGATGGTTGCCCGAGTTTTTCCGGGTGGGGAAATTCCGGATGCTCTCAGCCAGGAAGATGGCGATCCGGGAGTACAAGAGGGAAATGATGGCCAGCGGGAGGACGAAGAGGACCATGAAGTAGACCATGTCCGCCGACGTGGAATTGAAGATGCTCCTCACCGGCACGCAGATCGTCTCGATCATGGGGGTGTCCTCGGGGTTGTCCGGGATGATCTCCATGTCCACCGTCTTGATGTAGTAGAGGCGGGGAGCGCTGAGCAGGGCACTTAAACCCCACACGGACAGGATGACCACCTGCATCAAAGACAAATGGAAGGTGAGACAAATATATACTAATACATAGAATATAGTCGACTTTCACTACAACAGCTCTCAATTTGCACAAGAAATTGTGCTGTTATAGATAGATTTTCTTATAGAACATTGAGTAAAAAATAATAATATTAATTAATCAAAACCAGTTTCAGGTATAGCTTCATAATTTTATTAATGTATGTAGAGTAGATTCTCCCGATAACGGACGTCCTTATAACGGTTTTCGCACTATAACGGTGTTCACAAACCCGCCCGAGACCATTTCAATGCTAACTCTTCCTCCATAACGGTTATTTTATAACGGTTTTTTCGTTATACCGGGGAAGCTCTGAATACCCGACCAATTAATGTCTTTTGCTATAACGGTTTTAGGCCACGCCCACACATGCTATACCGGTTTTTTCAAATTTATCAATCCCCGCCATAAATTCCTTTTGACTGTAACAGTTTTAGGCCACGCCCTCACACGGTATACGGGTTTTTCGGTAATTTCGAATCCCCCGCCATTAAACCCGTTTTTTAACGGTTTACCTTATACTGGTTATTCCTTATAACGGTTTTTCTGGCTGTTTTTTGCTAAACCGTTATAGAGACAATTGACTGCAATAGCTTCATAATTTATTGAAATATATATCAATATTTCCGAAATGTTGCTGAAAATGTCGAATTTTCGCTGAAAATGGAATAAATTTGTGTTACTGAAAAGTTGAAGTGCTATTTATTTATTTATTAGCTTATCTTTTTTATTTCTTTTAAATTACTTCTTTGCCGGAAAAAACCAACAAGTAACCCACACCAAGTGTCCACTCCGTTTTGAGTTGAAATTTTTTATGCTTGTAGTCTACCTTGGGTAACTACCAAATATGGAAAAGATATCGGCCAGTTCGAACAAAGACGGGAGAAAAAAATTTGAAATTTCGAATTTTTAAAACTTACCAGAGGGGGGACCCTTACTACACCAACATTTCTTATGGGATTTAGCATGGTAAGAATTTCCATTTTGCATTTGGATGACTATATACATGCTTAACCCATGTTGACCCTATGTCGTGTCACATATTCACAAAGGCCCTTCCGGCGTATATGTATACAGTTGACTCTCTCTATAGCAACTGTCCTTATAACAACTTTAGTTTTCAGCTCTTCGTACAGTGGGATCTTCTATTAAAAGTCTCTTTGTAACAACATTTATATATAACAACAACATTTTTACCGCCCTTCGTGCATGTAAAGTACATATTATAGGTAATAAATATTCCATATACATAACAACATTTCCCAATTACAATATATTTTGCTCTCCCTTCAGTATTGTTATAGCGCGAGTCCACTGTACCGCTCTTGGCTTCTATTTCCCTCCCATTTTTCTCGCCATTCTTCTTCCTTTTGCCTCGCTCTTTCTTTTTAAGATTGCTCCTTTTTTTTCACTCTTTCTGGTACTATTGTCTCGTTCTTTCTGTTTCACTCTTTTGTCTCGTTCTTTCTGTTTCACTCTTTTGTCTCGTTCTTTCTGTTTCACACTTTTGTCTCGTTCTTTCTGTTTCACACTTTTGTCTCGTTCTTTCTCTCTTGCTCTTCAGGCACGCTATTTCTCTCTGCTTTGTCTCGCTCTTTCTCTGTTTTTGGCGCATTTTCTCTCGTCTCTCTGTTTCTCATCCGTCTTGCTGTTTCTCTCTCAAGTTGCTCTCATCTCGCTGTTTCTCTATCGTCCCGTTTTTTGCTCTGGTTTCGCGTTTTCTCTCTCGTCTCGCTCTTTCTCTCCGCCAAAAGAGAACGAAATAGCAATATTTGACACAGAAAATGAGCGAGACAAGAAAGAGAGAAGAAGCGAGACAAAAGAGAGAGAAAGAGCGATACGAAAGACAGAGAGGAAGAGCGAGACGAAAGACAAAGAGAAAGAGCGATACGAAAGACAGAGAGGAAGAGCGAGACGAAAGACAAAGAGAAAGAGCGAGACAAAACGACAGAAAAAGAGCGAGACAAAAGAGAGACAGAAAGAGCGAGACAAAAGAGAGACAGAAAGAGCAAGACAAAAGAGAGACAGAAAGAGCGAGACAAAAGGGGACAGAAAAAGTGAGACAAAAGAGAGACAGAAAGAGCGAGACAAAAGAGAAAGAGAGAAAGAGCGAGACGACAGAGTGAAAGAGGAAGAACGAGACAAGAGTGATAGAAAGAGCTAGGCAAGTGAGAGATAAAGAGTGAAACAAAATGAAGAAGAATATATGGGGAAAATTGGGATAGAAGAAGTGAGAAAATGGAGACAAATAGCGGTGGAATAGAGAGATAAGAGTAAGAACGGCGAGACAGTTTAGGGACACGAGCAGTCTTTACGGCGGAATGGGCTTTGTGTGTATGTGACACGACATAGGGTCAACATTTTAAAAATTCGAAAGTTCAAAATTTTTCCTCCCGTCTTGTGGGTCGAAATGGCCGATTTTTTTTACATATTTGGTAGTTACCCAAGGTAAACTACAAGCACAGAAAATTTCAACTTAAAACGGAGTGGAAACTTGGTGTGGGTTACTTGTAAGCCTTAAATAAGCCGCCTTCAATTTACACGACTTGTTTGTAGATTGCAAGACAAGAAAACCTGCTGATTTTGACCTCCAAATCAACAAATTACAGTACATAATTGTTTATGTCTTCTCGCGCAAAAACTGTTGCACAATTTTTTTTAACATTTACCGTTTTCATTCCGATTTTTTTGAAGTATAGGTACATGCTCATTTTTCTAATTTTTATTTTTATGCTTTTTATGCTAATGTATACAAATTGGGCTTCAGATATTAAAATTAACGTAGATTGGCACAAAATGATCTGATCTAGAAACGATATTTTCCGAAAAGGCTCTTCGTGCTTTTGAATTGTCCTAATTGTCCTAATTTTTTTATGGCAATTTATTTTTTAGTTTATTTTTTAGCTATAATTTATATATATATATAAATTAAATTCCCTTGAAACCCACTGATTTAGAACCCTATCGCTTTTATACGTATGTCATATTTGATTCAAGAGGTTACGGTTTTTATTTAACACAGAAATAATCGCAAGAAAAAACTCTTTTGTGTTCTAATTTAATATACACTTGCCGTCGCATATTACCGCCGGAGAATGTGGCACATGCCCGCACAAAGCGAAAAACGTGTAAATCCGAATTGTGGTTTTGATCATCAAATGCAATAAAGCTGCGTATAAATGATCAAATTTCACTGTCGGCTTGTTTTATAACAGGAACATGTCAAGATTTTTTTATGCTGTTATGCAATGCACGAGAGAGCTTTTGCCGTCAAAATTAAAGCTAAACTTGCATCGTGACTGCGGTTCGCGGGAGAATAGACATAGGACACACATAAAAATAATTGGTATTTCCCTGGAAATAAAACTTTTCCATCTTTCTCCTGGAGTGCTCACTCTGTCAAATTGGCCCTGATTTTTCCCCATTCCAACGGTTTGGTCCTCGCAGTATTGCAATATACCATTCACATCATTATTTGAGGCTTTTGTTAGCGGTGTGCTCTTTGATCTTCCATGAACTTGGCTGTCTCTTCGTCTGGTTTTTGGAATTTGCTCTGTCCTATATTTGCCTTTTGTGTTCTTTTTTGCAAATGCCATTTCGGAGTATTCTGGCATTTTCTGTCATGTTTGCTCTTTGTGCGTTTTCAGGACTGTCTAGTTGTATATTCTTGCTTTTGTTGATGTCACAGTGAGGTCTTATTTTCTTCCATTAATGGAATTCCATTAATGTCCCTTCATTATATCTGTAATAGACCTAATAATGCACGCTCATCCTTGTTACTTTCTCCGTTTTTTGCCTTTGATAGCATCGTTTTCTCCTTTTCCTTTTTTTTCCAAAATATGCTTCGTACATCTTTCATATTCTAATATTTTCGCTGTCTTTATATTTCTAGTGTTCACTTTAGCCTTTTCTTCTAACGTTTCCTCTAACTTTCTATAATATTGAATTGTCATAATTCGTTCTTTGACTTTCTCTTTGGAATGCTTTCTCGGTTTAATTCTTGCTGTAGCTTTCTGTGTCTGTATCTTTCACTTTCTAACATTTTCTTTGCCTTCATATTCTAATGCTTTCTCTGGCTTTCTCCGTCTATACTTTTTTCCCGGCTTTCGATATTTAATCGTTACTTTTCATAATGCTTTCTCCGGCTTTCTCTTTCGCATGCTTTCTCTGTTTAATTCTTGCTGTTGCTTTCTGTGTCTGTATCTTTCACTTTCTAACATTTTCTTTGCCTTCATATTTCTACTGCTTTCTATAGCTTTCTCTTTGTATGTTTTCCCTGGCGTTCTCTCTTTAGTCCTTATTTTTCATAATCCTTCATAATTTTTCTCTGGATTTCTCTTTCGCATGCTTTCTCCGTTCAATTCTTGCGGTAGCTCTCTCTTTCTACATCTTTTACTTTCTAATACTTTCTCTGCTTTTATAATTGTAATGCTTTCTCTAGCCTTCTCCTTCTGCTGTTTTTTCTTGTATAAATATATTTTCAGGCATTCTCTTATTCATGCTTTCTCCGGCTTTCCCGTCCGAATGCTTTCTCTGTTTAATTCTTGCTGTAGCTCTCCGTTTATGTGATTTTCACTTTCTAATACTTTCTCTGGCTCTTATTTCTAGTGTTTTCTTTAGCTTTCTCCTATTCTAATGTTTTCCCTGACTTTCTATATGATTCTTTCGTGTCCAAATACATTTTCGGGCCTTCTCTCTTTCATTCTTTCTCTGGCCTTCTCTTTCGAATGACGTCCTTGTCCAATCCATTGTTTAGGCTTCTCTTTCGGGGATTACTGTCGGAGATATTGTCGGTGCTTTCTCTAACGGGTTTCTTTATCCTTTATAACGGTTTTCTCTCTAAAACGGTGGCACAAACGTGTGCTGTTCACAGACTTTCTCCAGTTGTAATTCCCTCTCATGAATCTTAGCTATAACGGGGGAACTTCTTTCATGGGGAAAGCGTAATGGAGATATTCGACTGTATATCATCAAAAATAAATCCTCGAATAAAATATATGTATGCATTTTTATTAATTATGCAGGGGTTTTATTTGAGTTTAAGTCCAAGGCACAGCCTTCTGAGCAAAATGGAGCACTACGTATGTATATGTGTTGACTAATTATTTTTGTTGCTCGTCTCCATTTCTTTCGGAGTTTCTTTTGAACTTTTGCTTGGGTGGCTTGGCTTGTGATCATTGTGAACTCTCCACTTCATATAAAAAGAAATGTCCATAAGAGACGAAAATGCTTATAGCGGGGCACATCATCCAATGCGGAGCATGTTTGTCCATAGAAATATGCTCCGTTGCCTCTTATTATGGGGAAATACATATATTCTGGAAACAAAGGATTTTCCCGAATAATTGTATACCCCGGATCATCCGGATATCCTTAGAGGCATGAAGGAAATATCAAAGGGAGACAACAAAACTTTTTCAGAGGAAACCAAGAATTTACAAAAAAAACAAGGAACTTTCCGTCGAAAGAGAAATTTCTAAAATTGAACCAGCTGGGATTTCTACGCAAAAAGGAAAGGAAAAATCCAAGTAAAAATAAAATAATTTCCTCCAAAAAATAAAATAATTTCCCCCAAAAAGCAAGTATAAATATAAGAATTTCTGGACAAAACTGGAATGTTTACGAATGTAGATAATAGAGACATTTTCAAGTCAATTAGAAGAATTACAAAATAAGTAGAAATTGGATAAAAATCGTTATAGGAGCACCATTCCACGCCAACTGAATGCCTTTGAAGGCAAATATCCCATCAAACTGAATTATTTTGACTGGAGAAAAGAAAAAGACGTACCCGGAGAAGGAATTTGTTGCGAATTCGTCGGTAGAAAAAGGGATGAATGACCACCAAATATCTCTCCACGCAAATTGCAACCAGGATGATGATGGAGGCCGTGTGACTCAAGCTGTTCGTGAAATGGTACATTTTGCAGAGAAAGTCCCCGAACATCCAACTGTAATTCACGTCGTATCAAACACAAATTGTCATTTTACTATCTTTAAAAATGTCTCCATCTTTTATCATATTAAATAACATATTGTTTGCGTATATCGACGGCCAAGTACATAATTTCATCTTCTCGCGGCCTTAACATCTAAAAGGAACATTTTCAGCGGTACAGAAATTCCAATATTTTTGATTTTTCACCGTATTAGAATAGTGAAAAATATTTAATGAAATGAATATCTAATGAAAATATTTAGGTGTACAATTTTTATAGAAGCAACATTCATTCATTAAAAAAACAAATGTGAGTCATTTTCTAAGCTAAAAAATTCGTCTGGAATCCGCTGAAACAGCAACTGATTGTTTACACGAATAATTAATTCAATTCAATTAGTTTTGATTAATGTTTATTTTATACGGAAATAAATCCCAAAATACTTGTTTTTGTAATTTTGAACAAATCTTACAATTTATTTCTTTATTTGGAATGGCGAAAAATATTGGTAATAGGAAATGTTGTTACTAAGGCGACCCAAAAGCATAAAAAGCTTAAATGAGCATAAGTCATTTTCTACCCTGGGACCCTATACTAGATCGATTCCCCGATAGTCAAAACCCGCAAATCCATGTTTTTTCATTTTGAAAAAGCAAAAAAAGCATAGCATAATTGATACAAAAAAAGCATAAAGTCAGCATATTTCAATAAATTTTGGCATAATTTAGAGTATCACGAATTTGCTGAAACAAAGCTTTCAGGAAAATATAATTGTTGGCAAAACTCAACTTTTGGAAACCGCCCCTATATAAAATTTCCAGAATTAGCAACCAAGATTATTTTTAAAAATTTCATTCCACGTATTCTCTCTTAAGCAGATTTAAAAATTTAGGACAAACAATCACAATAAGTATAGATAACTAAATTTGTTATCCTGCATGAGAGAAATTAACTCTACTGCGCAACATACCACGAGCTTTTTTCTTGACTCTCGCCTCTTCCTTTTTTGTGTCTCATTCTTTTTGTCTATTCTTTCCTCACTTTCCTTTATTTTTGTCTTTCTTTCCTGTCCCTTGTTACTCTATTTTATCTCTTTTCCTTATTTGTCTCTACTTTCCTCCCTTTTGTCTCTTTTTGTCTTTTTTCCTCTCTTTTGTCTCTCCCTTTTCTTTTATCTTTGACATTTTCTTGTCCCCTCTTTTCGTTAATTTTATTATCTTTTTTGTCTTTCTCTTCCTTCCTCTTTTTTGTATCTCATTGTTATCGTTTTCGCTCACGCGATCGTTCTTCCCTTTTGTCTCTATCTTGTTCGCCTTTTTGTCCTTTACACGGTCTATCTCTCTAACAGATAGGAAAATGAAGAGACAAAAAGAGGTGAAAACGACACAAAAAAGAGCGAAGCAGAAGAAAGGAAGAGCTAGGAATAGAAAAGAGACGAGAAACAAGAAAGAGACTGCGGTGGTATGTTTCACAGTAAAGTAGTTTTCCTCTCAGGTTGTAAGCTTGTCCAGGTAGAATATATGTATACAGTCGACTCTCGCTATAACAGCACCCTATAAAGCATCAAATTTCGCTTGTTATAGCGAAAAACTGCTATAGAGAACAGACATTTCTATGTTAGCAATGGGAGAAAGTCATTGAGGGGAGCATTTTTTGCTGCTGCTATAGCGAGAGTACTGTTATAAAGGGGACTGTTATAGAGTGAGTCGACTGTACATTTATGCATGCCGAATGCTGGGATTACCCATGCATGGTGCCGCTTTGACCAAAATTTGCAAAGGGGAGATATCGAACATTTCAATATTCTTTCAAAATTCGAAATTTTAGGCATAATTAAGGACATACAGTCGACTCTCTCTATAACAGTTCCCTTTATAACAGTACTCTCGCTATAACAGCTGCAAAAAATGCTCCCCTCAAAAACTTTCTCGAATTGTTAACATAGAAATGTCTGTTCTCTATAACAGTTTTTCGCTGTAACAAGCCAAATTTAATGCTTTATAGGGTGCTGTTATAGCGAGAGTCGACTGTAATCGAATTTTGGAAAAGCATAAAAAGCATAATTGATTTCACAAAGATGCGTTATTGCCCTTGAAAAAAAAGCATAGAGTGGATCGCCTCTATAGTTGTTACATATATATATATATATATATATATCTAACCTATATTTCGTACATGTTCGATGGGCGGAACAAATAAAGTTGCTATAGCGAAATGTTGTTATAAAGAGACTCTATATAGGGAGACTCCACTGAATATGGCCAACAAAAAGCATTTCTGTGCCTTCACAAAGCATTAAAACGAAAAGCGCATTTACAAAAAAAAAACCATTTGTCATATGCCTGTATAAAGCGTTCAGTGGAAAGTGTATAAATTTCTGAATTGTGGATTTCATCCTTTTATGCATTAAGGCCGCATGGAGATAATCTAATTATCCCCATATATGTACATATATGTACTTCATTCTCCGTCATATGTATACCGTATACGCGCCGAAAAATGCAACCGACTCTACCGCTTAAAACTTCCCTGTAGCCCGGCATAGACATACAGACACTAGCTCGTTGGATGCTAAGAAGTCATGCTTTCAGAATTGATAAGTATTTTAATTCAAAAATGTTCCGTTTAAAAATTATGAGATGTGAAATGCGTGAAAAAAATCACATGCTAACATATGGTGGGACTAACAAATCAGAAACATACCGTTAATGACATTACATTACATTCGAGATTTTTCTTCCAGTATAGTGATAATTTTTCCGACATTTTTGGAATCTAAATCAAAATCTCCATTTTTCCTCCAGATTTTAACTGTTCCTTCTTGTTCAAACTTTTTACGAGCCGCAAAATTTAACTTCCGTCCGGAGGTTTTACTCCGGATAATTTTATTTTGCAATCAGTAATAACAAAACTTGAAAAGTACTTGTAATAAGTTTTATTTATTCAGATCCTTTGCTCGTTTGGAAAGGGCATTGTCAAATTTATTATAATATTTATAATAAATATAGTTATTAAATATTTATAATAAATATAGTTACTAAATATTTATAATAACTAACGACGTTTTATTTTATTTTTTAACCCCCATATGTTTAACCTGTTTTTTTTTCACCCATTTCACATCCCATAATTTTTAAACAGAGAGATTTGGTATCAAAATACATATCAATTCGGAAACCTTGACTTCTTAGTATTCCAACGAGCTAGTGCTCATATATATAATCCTGGATATAAGGAAGTTATAAGCGGTGTAGGCGGTTGCGTTTTTCGGCGCGCATACGGTATGTTATTCAACAGTTTTAAAGCCCCCAAAATATGCTTTATATACCTGTCCATAAGGAAAGTGGATAGATTTTGGTAGACGCAAAACATGCCCACACACATGTTGGCAAATGCCAGATTTCCCACGAAGAACTTGGTGATACTCCGCATCCGCCAATGGAGTGTGATTACCAGCACCACGGCCAGGTTTCCTGCGTAGTTCACAAAATAAAGATGAATTAAATTACATGTTGCGGGTAATATTTCCCATTTTGCCCTCAAATGAACGTATGTACATATGTAATTGAAAACAGAAAGGCCTTGGCATCTCCTATCATTTCGTAAGCTTCGTCCTAAGGCACACAATCAAATTTTCCTTCATCTCGGCTGATCCTTTCGCGGAAACCGCTACACAGCCTACACAGTGCTACAATAAAGGGCTTAGTCCCACCGTTTTTCCTTTCAAATTCAGGCTCAATTTTCAAATGTTTCCAAAGCATCTCCCCCCCCCACAGTTTGTTCTGGATTTTCTGGAGCTTTTTTATGTATTCCTTAACAGAGCTACTGGGAGAGCAGCGTGTCCTAAATAAATCTTACAGGTGGTTCGTTTTTCATTTAATGACGAGGACGCACTTTGATTATAGAAAAGGAATTAATTTCTAATGCTCCGACTTTAAAGTTTTGCTAACACGCTAGTTTCCATAGAGCGTCTCACAATCTAATTTAGAACATTCTCTTTCAGGATTTGCATCAGAGATTAAAAACTCGGGGAAAGAATATAATTTGTATATCTTTCAAGTGCAAACGAACCCATGGAAAAAGTGCGGATTTCCGCAAGACTTCGTTCTCTGAAGAGGCAATCAAATACGTTAATACGGATGTCCCAATTTGGTTTAGGTCCATTTGTGCTTTGCTAAAGGAACTAGCAGAAATTTTAGTCCCCACAGTTCCATCTAATGTAATAACTTCAGCTCAAATCAGTTTAAATAATTATTGAAGATCACTCGAAATTGAGCTTTCCCCAATTTTTTTCGAGCCCAAAAAAATCGCTTTCCGATGTAATCCCAAATTGCATTTTGTCATTCAAGAAAAATATGACGTATTATAATAGTCATTCGAAAAAATACTTTGGGCTTTCAGAGTTGCTAATGCCCAGTTTTTATTCCAGGAATTGTGGTGGTTATAATTTTTAACGCGTGATTTTAAATGCAATTTCATGAAGTAATTATTTCCGTGACATATGGAGAAACAAATTTTGCTTTTTAGAAACTTGAACTCATCCCGGCTTGTGCCTCTGTTCGGTGGCGGAAAAGGAAGAAATATTTTCTATACGAATTTTGCTGATTCTTGATGGAGAAATGTTAAAAATGCATGTGTGTGGACATATAACTATAGTATACTATACATATACATATAATTATGTAACTATGCATTTATATAATGAGCTTTCTTTAAAAAATCGATACACACATATATGTACATGAGTAATTTACTTTGTACTGTGAATATGCATGTACGTACAGTGGACTCTCTCTATAGCAACTCTCCTTATAGCAACTTTTTCTCTATAACAACTTTATTTTTCAGCTCTTCGCATATGTAGTGTACATATTAAATGTTCCATATAACAACTTTTATATGTAACAACCATTTTTGGCCTTCCCTTCAGGGTTGTTATAGCGAGAGTCCACTGTAACCGCAAATGTATGTATGCGGTATGCGTTATGTCACGCCTGAGATACTTTTAATTAATTTTGGGAACAAGTTTGACAAAAGAAAAACATGGAAATGTGTGGCCTCGATCAATGAAAGGAGAACGATGGAGAAAAAAAATTCTTTTGAAGAAAAAAAAAGAAAAACTCACCAAAGAAGCAGAAGGCAAAGACGACGGTGTATATTACCGCGAATAGAATCCGAATGGCGGGACTATCAAAAATCACTTCATTCTCGGGGATGTCCAGGTCATAGTAGCTATTATTATCATCAATTTGTCCCGGTTGCATCCACTCCACCCAATTTTGGGCTCCATCCTGTACTTCTGGGCGGTGGACGAAATTAGTGCATATAGACAAAATCAATAAAAACAAAGTAATAAATCTCAATTTTCAGTTCCCTTAAAACAGGATTGAAAATCCAAAAAATAATACCGATTCGGATTTCGATTCAGATTACACATTTTTCTTTTGAATTCTGATTCTGATTTGGATTGATTTTTATTTTTTATACGGATTGAATTCTAATCATTCCATAATTTTTCGGATCTTTCGGATTTCGATTCCGATTCAAATCTTTAGCAACATACGGAATAAGAACTATTATTTTTGAATATTATTGTTAAGTAACAAACACGTTTTTCTCAAAAATCGCAGAGCAGTTCATAATGCATTTTACACGGTACTTAGAGTTTTAACACAGCTATTTTTTATCCTAAAACATTACCAAAAATATGCAATTTATTAAAACTATTAGTCAAACCTAGCCATTTAAATAGTCATAGTTTTTTTTAAATGCATGGACGTTTAAGTATCACATAAGGTACTACATTGTATGTCCGTATAGATATACATACTCCAATGGTACTACAATGTTAAATTTAAAAAAAATAAAACTTGGGGTTTATACTCCGATATACCGTATGGTCTGACAGAGTGTTTCCCTTTATTCTCTCGGTTTGTGCATTTTTTCTC
>JAQGBT010001987.1:0-27034 GCA_034698585.1 Disparrhopalites patrizii | reverse complement strand
TATTTTAAATTGTTTTGTTATTTCTTAAAATTGTTTGATTTATTCTAAAACTGGTTTTATTTATTCTAAAAATGGTTCAATTTATTTTAAATTGTTTTGTTATTTCTTAAAATTGTTTGATTTATTCTAAAACTGGCTCTATTTATTTTTAAAGTGGTTTTATTAATTCTTAAAATTTCTTTATTTATTCTAGAAATAAAAAATGGTTTTTTTCATTGTAAAAATGGCTTTATTAATCCTAAAAATGGCTTTATTAATCCTAAAAATGATTTTATTAGTTCTAAATATGGTTTCATTAGTTCTAAATATGGTTTCATTAGTTCTAAATATGGTTTCATTAGTTCTAAATATGGTTTCATTAGTTCTAAAAATGGTTTCATTAGTTCTAAATATGGTTTCATTAGTTCTAAAAATGGTTTTATTTATTTTGCAAATTTTCTCATATCTCTTGTGTCATAACTTTCACCAGGTGTGCACGACGTAGGTCGGAGCTGTATAATAGAAAATGGCTGTGTAAAAAAAGAGTTTTTACTAGTTTTTCGTCAAATGGATTTGCTCATCTCCGTGCGTAAGGGACAAAATTGGCTGGGACTGAATAAGAGAAAGGAAGGAAGTTGAAGAGAGCACACACACTCCATCATAGTAGACAAGTCTGTCACATTGTGCCTGCATATTTAAATAGCTAATTTGTCACGAATTACGTAATGTTACATAAAAGTTACATAACCTATTCCACAAGAATAACAGGGAGGAAGGGAGGACATTGCTAATTAGACATTCTCTCTCTCTCTCTTCCTAACTTGACTTTTCTCTCTGTTCCGTTATATGAAATTGAGGCTATTCAAAATTTCCTGGAGTCTTCCTCTCTCTCTCTCTCAGTTAATTCTTGGTTCCATATATGTATACATGTGCATATCTATATCTTTTTGTATGGGCCTACAGTGCTCCTACCTATTTTTGATCAGACCACCAGACTCCGGGCCTTTGTCTCTCCCCTCCCTTGTGTCTTCACGGAAGAACTTGTTCAATGGCAAACGCTATTCATGGAGGAAAAGTTTTCACATGATGTCTCACCAAAAGGTTTCCATGAGGCGTGTGTGTGCCAGCCAATATGTGGAGACACATTTCTGAAGCTAATATATACAGGATCCAGCATTTTATTTTTATTTCCATCCCTCCCAAAAGAGTTACATCCTGCCCCACGTTCCTTTGTCCTGAGAATAGCGACCGGAGTTAGTACAAAAGGGAAAGTTTCAAGGGAAGAACAATGTACTTAATAGGAATGTCCCAATGAAAATTAAATGGACCATTGTTATCTCATTGAGATCGCCATTAAATGACCCGACAATCCCATTCCAAGCACTGATTGAATTTTTTGCCCATCCTTCCTTTTCCTTCCCTACTCCGACAATTGTGGTAAATCTCCTCAAAAACTAGAGGGGAAGCGACGGAAGGAGCGTGCTTGGGACGAGATGATTAAAATCTGAGTTTTTCCGATCTGTGGATTTCCCAAAACGATCCCGATTAACCAAGTTAAATGATACGAAGCAAATATGTAAGGGTAATTTTCGACTTTTATGTGAGTGTGCATTTATTTAGCAACATTTCGAGGATTCCTTTTCGTCCAGCAACTTATACAGTGTATAAGAATGAGCAGTAGTATCAATCAAGGCCAACTGCCAATGTAAAATAATACGAAATTACGTACATCTAAAAATGTTTACAAATAATAATACCTATTTACTACTAAATGCAGAATTAGATGACATTTAATTCTGTATTTAATAGTAACGTTAATAGTAATAATTTTGTACATTAACGGCAGACATATAACAAGGTTGAATCACCGAGAGTAGCTACTTGACTTCTTTTACAAAAGGACAAATATACTAAAAAGAACTGACTATTGAAAAAAATCTCTTTAGTAAATTACTGGAATGGAGTTTATTTTGAATTACAAAAAAAAAAAAAAATCACAGTTAGAAAAAAAAATATAGAGTTGAAACCATATTATGGACCGTAAACTGTTCTTACCCACGCCTGCATGTGCATACATAAATACGTATGTATGTACCTCCAAAAGTAAAACAAGGATGTACATCTGACGGTAAGAGACTTTATTGGCTATCACCTGGGTATAACATAGAAAATATATGGAATAATAGGAGATTGAGAGGAGATTTTAATTTCTCTCCTTGTGACATAGGAAGGGTTGAAGCCATTACCAAATGTGGAATGTGGATGGGCCTACCATATAATAACATCCCCCTCCACATTCTCTCCGCTCTTGATGTGGTGGAAATAATTATTTTCTTTTTGAGGCACGGAGAGACAGAGCTAGAGAGAGAGATAGAAGAATACAATTGTAATAAGTTATTGTATTGAGAGCCACAAAAACCTCTGTTTAACTACCTTACATATGTGATATTTTTGTAAGATACATAATATATTACATAATGCCTATAATCTATAACAATATGTGCATAGGCTGTTCTTCCAGTGGTTTCATCTCATTCCCCTTGAACAACATCATCATATTTCTACATTAACATCGCGTCCCCATCCAACAAGAACTTATATTACTCTCCCATACCCTTCATTCTTTTGCCCTTTAATTTCATTTGAGGTTTTGACTTTACTACCAAACTCTTTCCGTACCAAAAAACTTTTTCCTCTCTCTCTCTCTCTCTCTTTTTCTCTTTAGTTCTAGTGTCTTCCTCATTGGAGTCCTTCCACCCCTTTCCAGTTTGAAACACCAACTCTTTTTGGGCTCTTCTCTCCAGGACAGAAAGTGTATTGTAGGAGGTATGGGAGAGAGAGAGAGAAAAAAGTATTGCTCACAAGTTTACACCCATGATTTAGTTTGATTTATTTTCCACATGTAACTCTTCTTCCGCCTTCCAAAACCAACACCACAGATATTCCACATCATCCAGGGGAAAGGAATATCCCATTCGGAAGAGAGCCTGTGACAAGATTGGGGATAAGTGAAAGTTTTTTTTTGGGGGGAGAAAGTTTCTCTTCTCTCTTTGGTGGTACTACCACTCTTTTTTGTAGATGATTCAAGTGCCTTTCCATCCTAATTCAGTATATTTTTTGCTCTCTATACCTCCTGGATCACCACAAACTCCGTAGCCACTTGCGTAGTTTTGCGGTAGGTAATTTGTTTTTCATATGTGCTCCACCAATAAAGGAAATAAGTAGGTGTTAAGGCATTATATTCTTTGTTTTTTATCTATTCGTCCTTTCCCTCAATAAGGTTGTACTCACTGGGATAATTTTTTTTTTCCTCTCCCCGTCTTTACCCGGTTTCTCAGGACTTTCTCAAAAAGGAGATATGAAAGTCCCCTACTACTATGAACAATTAATATTTTTAATCTAATCTAATTTCCATCCATGAAAATCCCATATAAAAGTTTGTGCATAAGAATTACGAGAGAGATTAAATCCTTACATTATAGTCACTTCCAAATCATTTGAATTTTGAGCATACCAATAACATTGGGTTTATATGGATTATAAAAATCCTCTCCTCCATGACTCAAAAGGCAAAGGGAAGCCCTTAAATAACCATGGAGTTCTCCGCGAGTTCTTCCGTCCTCCGGAAAAATTCCTCAACCATCCCTCACCAAAGAACTTTTTGATGAGAAACTTTAAAATCCGGTATTTTCACCACTTTGGGAAAACTTCTATAGGAGGCAGTTTCTTTGAGAGACAGAAACAAGGAAGGAAAGAAGTCGCCTGGAAGAGATTTGTATAACTATCGGAGATCACCAAGTATGTTTGACGTGCCCAGGGTTTAATCTTGTCTCCACGGTAAATCGTATATAAACGCCGAAGAATATCGTAAATTTTGTTCTTACAGTCAGGTTTCCCCCTTATTGGGGACATATTCGGGAAATTCGGAGGGATCAGGGGCAAGAGGAGACGGCTTTCAAAAGAGCAAAATAACGTTGCTCAAGCTCTTGCTTGATGAAAGTGAGAGAAGACTAAGCAAAAAGAGGCAAAAATCATTGAAGCATAAATTTAGCTACGACCGTTTCAAATAAAAAAGGGCTAAAAAAGAAATTGTAAATAAAAAGCAGCGTCTAAAATAAAACGAAAAGGGTTACAAATGAAATTTTAAATAAAAAGCAGCGTCTAAAATAAAACAAAAAGGGTTAAAAATGAAATTTTGAATAAAAATGAGTGTCTAAAAAAGGGTTAAAACTGAAATTTTAAATAGAAAGGAGCGTCTAAAATAAAAAGGGTTAAAAAGGAAATTTTAAATAGAAAGGAGCGTCTAAAATAAAAAGGGTTAGAAATGAAATTTTAAATAGAAAGGAGCGTCTGGAGTAAAATAAAGACGGGTTAAAAATAAAATGTTAAATCAAAAAGAGCGTGTAAAATTTAAAAAAAACATTTCAAATAAAATAGAAACACGTTGACAATGTAAAAAAAACTCATGAAAAGGAGAATGTCGGATAATAACACGTAGGTATTTGTGTGTTCATGTGATGAGAAATATAATTTACTGCCATGGAGAGGGACATGAGGACAGAGAGAGAGAGAGAAAGACACTAAGGGAGAGCTTTAGGTTAATCCTAAGGGGGAAAGTCTTGGGGTCATAGTTTTTAGCCTTTAGTGACTTCCCGTATACTATACAATGGGCTGTAGCTGGAGAGGAGCTCAGTGTCTTAGTTAAGCCCTGAACAAGCACGGGTGGGGGAATAATAATGTCTCATGTCCCAAAATGTAGGAGATAGGGTGCCTTTTAATGGGCCTATAGTACACATACAACACCATATATAATGTTACTCACATAGTAGTAATAACCGCCGTAGCTGCAACATTAACCGAGTCACCATTTGACTGGGAGATCCGGCCATGTTTGGCTTGTCCAATGGCTGGCCGTTATTTAGGACAGGACTTTTCATCATCATCATCATCATCAATGGCAACTGAAGGCCAAAATTTATTGGGATAACCCGATTTTTCAGTGAATATACAAGTTCCAATGAAATGGTTATTATATTTTAAAAGGTTAGGTGTGACACACGGACACCACAAATAGGTAGTAAACGTCATCATAATTAACTTAAACGAGATTATATAATTAAACTACTCCAATGCCAGAGTCATGGACGTATAAGTAATTGAGAAATTTTACCATGAAATCATATCAGGACGAGCTCTTTATGATCTTAGTCCTGTGCTAATCGTAAAGGAAAAGTTGAGGAAGATCACGTCCATACAAGCTATTACATAACTTATATTCTAGTTAATACTAAGTGCTTATATAAGACTGACGCGAAACATTGACGAATATAGATAGCTCCTTAGCACAAAAAGGTTTTTAGGGTCAGGACTTTTGGAGGGAACGATTAGTTGTATGACCCTACCCAACTAATTGTAGGGTGAAATGGTAAGTTAAATGACTCTGTTGATGCCGTCCTGCCATTGTCCTTTCCCGGGAAGGAGAAACTTTTTTGTGTACTTTGTCGCCGAAGCACGTGAAGGAGGAAGAAAGGGCGGGAGACGAGTCAAAAGATCAGAAGAGAGAGAGAGAGAAAGATTAGAAGAAAGTAAGCGAGACAAGGGAGAAAGTGGTCTTGATGAAGACAGGTAAGAGGAGATTCAACGACGACGAAAGCCAAAGTGAAAGTGCAAGTATGAGATTGAAAGCAATATCAAAGTTAGAGGAAAATGGAGAAAGGGATAGGCAGTGAGAAACGAAAGGAGAATGCCGAAATAACAGGGTAAAAGAGGAAATGAAATACCACCACAAGAAAAAAAGAAGAGAAAATGAGAGGAGAAATTTTCACGGGGTATGCAAGGGAAAACAAGGCAGAAAAAGTCCGAGAAAACATAGGTTAACTGAGAGAAAGCAAGAGAAAAAACGACAGAAATGTGTAGAAAGTGAGAGAGAGGAAAGTATGTAATAGCGGAAAAATGAAAGAGAAAAGCGATTGAAAGTAGAAACACGGTGGTAAAACCGGGTAGAAAAAACGCGAGAATCAAAGAGAGAATCAGGCGTGGAAATAAAAAAGGAAGAGCGGAAAAGTGAGTGAATGCAAAGAAAAAACTAGGCAGAACAGAGTAGGCAAGCGAGAGTAACAGAGAGAAGAAAGCAGGAGAAGAAAAATTAGTGAAAACAAACAAAACCAGAGGCAAAACAAGCTAAGAAAAACGAGAGACAAAGGGAGGAGAAGTGCATAAAGGAATAATTAGGAAGAGGAGAAAGCAACAGAGGAAAAATTAGCACGAAGAGAAGTTATTAGAGGAAAATCAGAGAGAGAATAAAGCAAACAGAGGAAAAATTAGCACGAAGATAAGTAACATAGGAAAATCAAAGAGAGAATAAAGCAACACAGAAAAAATTAGCACGAGAAGAAAGCAACAAGCAAAATTTGGGACGAAAAGAAAGCAACAGAGGAAAAATTAGGAAAATGAGAAAGCAACACCAGCAAAATGAAAGAGATGACAAGGTAACAGAGGAACAACTAGGAACATGAGAAATCAACAGAGCAAAAGTTAGGAAGAGGAGAAAGCAATGGAGAAAAATGAGAGAGAGGAAAAAACCGATAGAGAAATATGGGGAATGGGAGGAAGCAAGATGAAAAAACGAGAGAAAGCAAAAGGTGTAGGAGAAATGAGAGTAAAAATTCAGTGAAAGTCCCAAGAGAAAGTTTAGAAAGAGATAATTACGAGAGAAAGAAAGACATTTAAGAGTGAGAGAGAAGAGATGGAAGAAAAAGACTAAGAATAGATTAAGTTCCAAGTCTCACCTCTTTTCTCCTTCAGAGAAAATCCCCCAATGGATGGCTACTGGTGCTTGAAGCTTAACCCCAAGAAGGAGATCTCCCCCGTCTTACAACACCGGTAGTAGGAGAAGGCTTTCCATTAAGCAAGCCTCAGTGATACGGGTAATGGAGAAAAATAGGGTGAAACACCAAGGAAAAAAAAAAGGAGAAGACGAGGAAGAAGAGGAGCTTGGAAGGAGGAGCATCTCCCCTTAAATGGGTCCCATAGCTCCGTAATAGATTACTCCAGTGTGTATCTCCCCATGGAGGGAGCAAAAGAGAGAGAAAGTATCAGAGGAGCAAAAAAAATAGGAAGAAAAAAAAAGGACAAACACTTTAAGGGGGGAAAGGAAAATTTAGGAAGCAGTCAAGTGTAGATTCATAATATAAGTCAAAGAGAGTGAGAGAGACATTTCTACCACTACGACTACCACTTCTGGAATCTCCATCAGTAGCTTCGGTTCCCCTACAGCTCTTTCTGGATTTACGGTCCAGCCAGTTTCTCTCTCTCTCTCTTTCCCTTTAACAAGTATATGCCAACTAGTACTTTCTCCCCTCTCTTTTCTTATTCTCTCCTCCATCTTTTTCACTTGATGTCCCTTTTTCTCCTTGTTATTCACCTTCAACTAGCACGACTTGTTCCTCTTGTGTAACAAAGGACTGGACTTGAGGCGTAAGTGGATGCCACGAAGATAGTGTGAGGAGGGGATATAAGGTTACGGTAAAAAAAAAAGGCAAGAAAGGAGACACTGGAAGGCTTTGGAGATAAGGAGAAAGTGGACTTTTCCCTCTAAAAAAACTTTTCTACTTCACTATCAGCTTCCTTATTCCGCCCACCAAATATCTCTCTTGCACATCTTTTTTCTGTACTTTTTACCTGCTATTTCCCCAGAGGAGTAAAAAGTCGGTTCAAACCCTCTTATGTATATAACCCTGTTTAAAGGATACTATCCAAGGTATAATAATTAAGATGTCACTCCAAGAGAAAGTTCCGAGGACTTGCTTCCTTCTTTGACGTCCCTGTGCATGAACTACGTGAGAATGATTATGCTAATAAGGAATGTAAAGAGTATCAAAATGCCCCAGTTGCCTTCACACCCACGTATTCCCCGGTGGTATCATTTGTATTGTATATATCAGGGCATTTATGTCTGGACAGCAAAGGGATATCCCAGGATTTTATGTGGTTTTGAGGGCCATTGTGTGAAATGTGAGGTGATGATTTTTTACGTTTTTTTTTCCAGCATCTTATTTTTTTTTTGGTTTTCAATTTGCTCGAGAGACGTGGGAGAATTGAAGAGAATGGATGGATTCGATGAAATCCTGGAGGATGTGGACTCTTTTGGAACTTACCAAAGATTGATGTTAGCATTTGTCCTCCTCCCAGGCTTCATTCCCTGTGGTTTCCATGCCTACAATCAACTATTCATGGCCGCGAGTCCGGATCATTGGTGTAGAATCCCGGATTTGGATGCCATGAACCTCTCCGCGGAGGTCATCAAGAATATAAGGTATACCTATGCCCATATATGTATGTGTATGTCATTTGAAGGACATGCACACGAAAGAAGGAAGTCCAAAAATAACAAGTTTTTCTGGGGAAACAAAAAAAAACCTTATGAAATTCTATGCTTATTACTAAGACTGATTTACGATTTTCTTAAAAAATATTTTTTTAAATTCCGGACGTCGTCAAAATCATATAAAAAAGTTATTCATAAAAATTAATTTTCATTTGTATCCCTGTAGATATTTTTAGCTACCCTGACTCATTTATTTGGTAGTATTCCTACTAATCTAGGGGCTAGACCTGTCTTTGGATATAATTGCACTAACCTCTATTAATCTCTAATTAATCTCCATCAAATGCTTTCACTCCTAAATATTATGTAGGTATATGTACTATAAAAATGGGTATAGATTATTATGAGATGGATAGATAATAGGTAATTATAATTTTTTTTTACTTCCTTAATGATGGACAGCATCCCATTAGAAGTGCGTGACGGGCGGTTGGTTTTCAGTCAATGTCACATGTACGATATTGACAGCTCCGAGCTACTCAAGACGGCTTGGGGTGACACTTTGATCAAGACGTATGATGATGGGGGACGTCCCAATAATATGTCATTCTCCCATCCAATCATCCCTTGTAAAGATGGTTGGCATTATGATCTCTCCACCTATTCTTCCACCATTGTCACTGAGGTGAGACCTCCATTTTTCATTTCTTTCACCTCCCCTCCTCCAATTTTTATGACGTACGTGTCTATATACATAGTAAATTCCGTGGTGTGAGGGAAAATGTGACAGGATCCAACCTTGTACAAAAAAGGGAGCCAATTCTTTATTTATACAAGATTTTTTTCTTTATTTATTTCTCCATATATTTGCTTCAGCTCCCAGGAAGGGTTAAGGTGTGTCAAGACCTGTTAAAGCATATGGAACCTAAAAGGCTTGTCCATTTGGTTTTGGTACTTTTTTTAGGTGAAGCGGGAAAAAAGTTTCTTTTCAAAATATGTTCAAATGGACTAAATACATTTTTAGGAATTTTTTCATAGCAGTTGTTTTTTTTTACTTCACCTCTAAAAAATTGTGACTCCGGCTCTTATGGAGGAATTTTATGAGCGTGAAAATAATTAAATAATAAATTTCGCAATATCTGTACTAAAGCCAGTTGCTCCTAATCTTCTATGACCTTCAGATGTCAATATTCTGTTATCAGAATTAGAGGAACATTTTTTTGCCATCTCAGATCACCCGAGCGTCTTTTTTTTTATTTGATAAAATTTTAATTTCAGAAATATCAGTAGATATTAGTTATATAGATATTTATAAATAAAATAACTAAATATCAAAATGTGGTACAGCTAATGTGTATGTAGATCTGTAAAAGATGCCATAATGCTTTCTCCATGTAGAATTGCATTTTATATAAGGTACGGAAAGGAAAGCGAAATTTGTGGGGCGAAATAAGACACATTCTCGAGGTATTTTCATAATGGGGGCAAAAAGACGAGAAGCCATACACCTGTCACTTGTGAAAGACACCCTTTGGACAAGGAATGGATATGATACCATGCATGAAGATAAAAGATTCTGACATCTTTGTTTCTCCAACCTGGGAATATTTGGATGAAGGAAGATTGTGAAAGTGTTAAAGAGAAAGAGCTTGGATGATTTTATTTTCTCTCCATACTTTCTCCTCTTTTTTTTTTTACATTTACTCCGTACATTCTTGTTCTTTTTATACAGAAAATCTCATGTAATATGGTAGTGGTGAAAAATGCTGGGAGGTTGCATATGCATAGGAAAATACAGAGGTTTTGAGAGAAAGTGAAGAATCTCTGAGGGAATCTTGTGAGAATTCTGGGGAGGATTTCTCGTCCCAATCCTTTTATTTGCCCATTTCTCTACTTTCCCCTCTCCCGCCCGACTTTCTCATCTCTCTCTCTCTCTCTCTTTTCTCCTGTCTTCCCCTGTTCTATAGTACATACAAGCCTTCCAGGAAATGTAGGTCCTAATCATTTCTTTGGGCTGGTAAATGGTACCCTCTTGTATACATTTGTGTAGGGGGTTACATACCTATAAAAATAAGGATGGAGATCCCATGCAAGTCCCGAAAAAAAAAGACTTTGAGCTTTGCAGAGTAGTAAAAGACCGATTGTTTCAAAGGCGTCTTTCTCACTCAAGTTCATGTCATGGATACAGTAATGTATGACTTTTTTTTCGTCGAATTTCCCTGTGACAGCCTGAGAATGGAAGACGGCTGTATTTTCCCTTGTAACCATCGTATCTACACTCCTTCCAGTCAGCTCAAGTAGTCTCATCCAGACATTTAGCCTTCACCAATGATAAATGGCAAACCTTTAAACATTTTCCATCTATTTTCCTTCAATTTATTTCTCATCTTCCTCCTCTATCCTCCTCCTCCTTCTCCATTTCCTAGGAGAAAGCTTCCCCCCTTTTTCCTCTGAACCACCAACATTTGCCAAAACTTTCTCTCCATTTCTTTATATAATTATTAGTACTCCACTAATACTTGGAGAAACCCATGTACTTTCTCTCCTTTCTCCTCCGGAAATAACATGGGATAAATCACTGTTGCATTTCACCATGTATTACAATGTTACTACAAATCCTTTTTTCTGTTTAACCTACATTGGGCGGAGGAGAAAAACAAACTTTATCGTGTGTCACTCCCGGAGAAAAAAGTTTTTATACAGGCTTCCACTCTCACATATTGAGCTGACCAGGAAGCGGAAACAAACGGGATTGACATTGTGGGGTGAAAAAATGTGTTGTTCCAAAGGAAATCATTTTCTAATTCCACTTGTTGCATCACTCACTTGTTTTTTTTCTTGGAAATCAAATGGCGTGGAATATTTGCTTTTTTTTTACTTTTTTACTTTTTTTATGGTCGTTTCATTACCTCAATTTATTTTCTTGTTGGTGATGGCTCTGGGAGAACCGGGATGGCTATGTCGTATTTTGCCTTTTAGCAACTACCATTGGGTAGCTCTATAGCCTTACTTTGGAGATTTGTTTTTCACTCACTTTGAGAGTCATCCAATTTATAATTTCTGGTTTTGGGAGAGGAGAAAGACAGCGGAAGTCAAGCACAGAAAGAGCAAAAGAGAAAGACCAAGAGAGAGAAAGAGAGGAAGAAAGACAGAGACGGAGAGAAAGAGGAAAAGACAACAAGAGAGCGAGAGAAAGGGAAAAGAACGAACGAATAAGTGAGAGACCGTCAAGAATGAATACAAATATATACCGAAACAAAAGAGAGAGAGACAAGACCAAACGTTAGAGAGGAAAAAAAGAAATCAAGTAAATCAAGAAAGTGAGAGACAAAGAAATGAACTTAACGGAAGAGAGACAGATAACAAAAGTACGAGAGAGAAAGTTTAACAGCGAAAAGTAGGAAAGAAAGGCAAAGAAAACAGCGTGAGAGAGTCAAATAGTAAGATGAAGTAAGGGAGAAAAAGTGAGAGAGAAAGTGAGAGAAAGAGTAACAAAGAGAAAGTGCGAGAAAGAGTAACAAAGAGAAAGTGCAAGAAAGAGTAATAGAGAGAAAGTGAGACAAAGAGTAACAGAGAGAAAGTGCGAGAAAAAGTAATAAAGAGAAAGTGATGAAACAGAGAGAAAGAGTAATAAAGAGAAAAAATGAGGAAAGAAAGAGTAATAGAGAGAAAGAGAGGAAAGAGAGAGTATGATTAACAGAGAGAAAGTGAGAGAAAGAGAAAGAAAGAAAGAGTAATAAAGAGAAAGGGAGGAAAGAGAGAGTATGAATAACAGAGAGAAAGAGAGAAGTGCGAGAAAGAGAGAGAAAGTGCGAGAAAGAAAGAAAGAGTAATAGAGAGAAAGGGAGGAAAGAGAGAGAGAGTATGAGTAACAGAGAGAAAGTGAGAGAAAGAGAGAGAAAGTCGAGAAAGAGTAATAGAGAGAAAGTGAGGGAAAGAGAGAGAAAGTGTGACAGACATGAAGTAATAGAAATAGAACGATGGAGAAAGAGCCATAGAGAGAAAGAAATTGAAGAAGAGAAAGATCTAGAGAGAAGAGATAGAGAAATACAAAGAAGCAAGGTATTTTGTATAGAAAATATTAACGGACATTTTCCTTATTCTAATTTTGATTTAAAACGATCTAATTTATGCCAGCTAGCATCTTTAAACCACATCAAAAGTAAAAATATGATTGTATCAAAATGCAGACCCTATAAAATGTAATGTGAACATAATCCTATTTGCATTCATACCCTTCATGTTGTCCCGAATAGATAAAAAAAAAGTTGCTCGAGCCCTTTTCAACTGTTCTCCCATTGTAACAAAATTCCAGCCCTTTTGTAACAGGTAGGCGGACGTGGTTAGGTCTGGGAGAAAGCCCTGTAAATACATACATACCTACTTTATGTAATCTGCCTCTCTCTCCGCCACGTTCCTTGGTAGTTTGCGGTGATTAATTGTGAGTTCAGCCTCCCCACACACTCCTCTCTTAAGAGGCAGGCAGTCACGGTAGACTGTACTACAACGGGAAGTTGAGGGATTCTCCAGGGAGCCTGTCAAGTCTCTACTATTATACGTACATATATATACATATATGCACATGAAGCGGAAGCCAGAGGAGTGGAAAGGAATTAATTCGGTTGATTGATCCCAGCATAAAGAAGTGTAATTAGATTAATTAAAATCCTAGCCCAGTAGAACACTCCTTAAAATTCTCGGGTTGGAAGGAAGGGCAAACTCTCCCTTTGTACGTACATTTCCCCTTAGTATGGCATCTGTCCGCGTTAATTACCTCACATGAGACAGTGAATTGTATAAAATAAATAAAACATTTCTTTAGCCTCGTATAAGATATAAACAATTGAAATGGTCCAACTTTTAGTAGGAAAAAAGCACTTGACCTATTATTGTACATAGTTTTGGGTTTATACACGTTTCCAAGTTTCACAATAGAAGACAAGGAGGACTATTTCATAGGATTTTTTGAGTGCTTGAGAACGTTATAAAAGTGGAATTTACGTAGGAGGAAGGGAACTAGGGGAAAAGCTATTTAATTTCTCCTTCCAACGACTCATAATAACAATGATAATAATGAAACAAGGAGGGAAGTTTTTGTTGGGGAGAAAACAAAAGGCTTTTTCATGTCAGAGGAATATATAGGTTAGCAGAGCTTTTTTTTAGGAGTCAAATGGGAAGCATAAATGTTGGAGGGGAGTAATTACCCCGGATTCCTAATGGTTGTCGTGGCTCGTAGCCTCACTAAAATTTGCACTCCTCACGGATCATGATGATATAGTTTTGACTTTTTTTTAGGGGAACATGTACAGGGTACGACCTAACGATTTGCACCCCCTCGATCCATATGTTTGTTTCATTGTGGGAAACGGAAAAAGTGTATTTTTTCGTACAGAAATCTAATACGAATCTGTAGGAACAAAATTCATTCCGATCCGACCATTACTGGTTATTATTATTACTCAGAGAGTTGACTAGTTAAATCGTTGTGTAGCTTTAATGAAAGAACAGGCACTTTTCGTGTTTTTCACCTCTACTTCATTCAGTGTGGTAAAGTTTAAATGAGCCGCCTTGTCCAGCGCTGGTACTAGTACTGGTTTAAGTTAAGGGTATTTTTGGATTACAAATTTTTCCTGGGATTATGGATTATCTGTATTACAAATTCTGTTTGGCTAATACATTAGAATTATGAATTTGAAGAAGAACCTAATTTTGGAATACGGATTCGAATTACGTTTTTCATAACTCGATGGATTAGGAATTATCTATAATTTCTCCCTACATCGCCCTTCAAATTTACATTTTTTGAATGACATTCTATCGTATTATTATAATTTACGCAATATGATATTACGTATTGCATACATAATAATATACGTAATTACGTATGTATAAGCATATAAATTGCATATACGTAATGACTTAAAATTAAAACTTAAATAATTCGTAATCCCTCATTGAAATTTTCAGGGATTAGATGTTATTTCATTTTCTCCAAATCTCTGAATTTGGACTGAATGAATAATTTTGTTGCAGTGGGATTTGGATTCTCGGATGACATACGTAATTCGTAATCCCGGAATTAAAATCCCGGATTAGCAACACCCGGGTTACGTTTTGACGCTTGCTTAAAAATCTAAATCTTGGACTTTTTGAAATTGGCGCGGAAAAATCACTATAACTTGGTTGATTCAAATCCCAATTGAGTGGGACATTTTTTGCTATAGATGTATTTTAATAATCTAATCCATTAGTATTATAAACTTAAATATGGGAGGGTTTACATGGTCGAAGAATATATTTACTAAAAATATTTTTTTAATTAAGTTTTACATTTTAAAAATATGGTTTCGTAATTTAGATCTTCCTCCTAGATTTTTTTCTGAAATTTTTATTATTAGAAAAGTTCTGTTTTGCCGGAAAATAATATTTTTGTCCCTGGAAGCGAAAAAAAATCTGGTCGAAAATCGGGATTACCCCTTTTTTTAAATAAAAAGCGCCATAATTCAACCAATAATGGTCGGATCAGGATAAACTGTGTTTCTACGGATTCGTCTTAGATTTCTGCATGAATAGTAGACGTTTATCATTTTACACAGTGGAAGGAACATATGGACACAGAGGCGGCAAATCCTTAGTTGGTACCCTGTACATACATATACATAGGTAAAGTACGTATTTACACAGCCATTATGGGCCAGTATGTATGTAATGTGACCCCAGGATTTTGTGTGTTACCATACCACAAATGTTTTTGTGGACTTTACCACGATCTTCTAAAATTGTTTCTTTGCTTTTCGTTGGGTGCCATTATTATTATTCCTTTTGTTTTTCAGTGGGATGTTGTCTGTGACCGAGGCTTTTATACAACATTAGCCCTCGTCCTCCTGGGACTCGGAGGTCTTGTGGGCTACTACGTCTTTGGCAATATCCAGGACTCGTAAGTACCCCGTCTTTCCCTATACGTTTGGAGTCCTATGGACAAGAATAGCCTCGAGTCTTCAACAACATCATTCTCCAAAAGAGAAAGTTAGTGAGTAGGGCCAAGTGGAATTAAACTGTATTTTTCCAACCGTAAGAAATCCCATGGAATATTGTATTAGTAGGACAAGCAAACTTAAAAAATGGGTGTAAAGGAAAAACAAATCAAGGGACAACCTCCTTTGGCAGCGTTTAGTTTCCTGATTAGAAAGCCTTAGACTTTCTCCTTTAATACCATGGCCACTAGGGGCAGAAGGTTTACCCAGAAGAAAGGGTTGGAGGGTGAGACGGGGAGATCTGCGTTTAACGTGTCTTATAAAGGTTTAGTTTTTGGGAGAAAATTTATGGGGAAATCCCTTTTGGAGGTCCTTTTGTCCGAACAATCCTTTGACTTCTCACTCCTTTTAAAAGGAAGACGAGGGAGGAGGGGGAAGTTATGGGTTAAAACTTTATAAGCCTTTGGATTCACCAGGCATTTACACTACCATTATTATTCTAGTTGAAGCGAGAAAGTTTAGAGCAAGTTTTTTTTTAACTCCCTCCCTTTCCTTCAGGTTCTAACCTTGTTTCTATAAGTTTTTGAAACTGACCCTATGTATTTTGAGAAATGTTCTCCAAAGGAGAGAGAGAAAGGTTGAGGTAAAGTGAGAGAGAGAGAGAGAGAAAGTCGGACTTTCTTGGGCCTTTTAGAACAAGTGATATATTTATTCCTTCCTTGAATTCTTCATGAGACGATGGAGGGGATGGAGGAGGAGGGAGTATAGACGTAAATTTTGGCCAGTTTCTATTGCTTAATAGAGCTGAAAAGCTCTCAATGTCAAGAATGTCCCGCTTTTGGAAGAATGGAGAAGATGAAGGCTTCTGTTGGAAGTGAGCCTTCTCTCTCTCTCGGTCTTTATCTCCCTCTCTCTCTCTTTCTTGGTATCTATAGGGCTTGTAATAATAATAGACACATACAGTACATACATAGTACTAGCTAGTAAGTGGTGGGGGTAAAACCTAGGAAGTAGTAAGTATTTGAGGTAGCAAAGGACAAAGTAGGCCGTTCCTTTTAAAGAAAACTTGATTGTTCTCTGATTGTATTTTATGGTTTTGAATTTGCAATTTTCCCCCTTTGGTCATGAACGTGTGGCAAACCATTACAGTCATCGTAAATAACGGTCGTTGAATTCATTTCAAACTTTCTATTTTCTCCCGCTGTCTCTGCTTTCTCTCCTCTCTTTCTCTACTTACTTCTCTTTTACTTGTCTCATTCCACTTCCCTTAATTCTCTCTTATTCTTCTTTTTACTCTCTCCTGTTTCGTATTTTTCTTTACTACTTTTCTTGCCTTTCTCTATGGTCCTCTCTTCGTTTTCTTTCTCTCACTTTTTTCTCTCTCATCATCTCTCTCTTTTTCCTCTCTCATCATCTCTATCTTTCTCTCTCTCTTTTTCCTCTCTCATCATCTCTATCTTTCTTTCTCTCTCTCTTTTTCCTCTCTCATCATCTCTCTCTTTCTTTCTCTCTCCCTTTTTCCTCTCTCTTCGTCTCTCCTTTTCTTTTTATTTCTCTCTTTTTCCTCTCTCCCATTTTCTCTTTCTTCGTGTCTCCTTTTCTTTTTATTTATTTCTCCTTTTCTTTTTATTTATTTCTCCTTTTCTTTTTATTTATATTTATTTCTCCTTTTCTTTTTATTTATATTTCTCTCTCCTTTTCTTTTTATTTATATTTATTTCTCCTTTTCTTTTTATTTCTCTCTCCTTTTCTTTTTATTTATATTTATTTCTCCTCTTCTTTTTATTTCTCTCTCCTTTTCTTTTTATGTCTCTCTCCTTTTCTTTTTATGTCTCTCTCCTTTTCTTTTTATTTCTCTCTCCTTTTCTTTTTATTTCTCTCCCATTTTCTTTTTCGTAGTGTCTACTTGTTTTAATATGTATCTCTCCTTTTCTCTTTAATCACAGGCTCCACCTCTGTCTTGCTTTCTATTTTCCTCTTTGTTTTGTTTCTTTTTGCTTTGATTTTGATTTCCTGTTTGCTCTGGGGTGAGCTTTCCATTTTTATCTCTGTTTTGCTTTCCATTTTGATCTATGATATGCTTTCAATTTTGAAATCACCTTCGTTTTTAATTTTGATCTCTGATTTGTTTTCCTTTTTTCTCGATGTTCTTTCCATTTTGCTCTCTTTTCCATACTTTTCTCTCTGTTCTGCTCCGTCTCTCCGTGTCCCTGGCGACCTTGTACAAGATGGTATAAATAAGCTCCAAAGAGTGATTACTAGAAAGAATATATAGGAACATAGTGGTACACGTGAGGTAATAATCTCTCCCCTCAGCCACCCATTTGGACCCTCCTGCTTTGATAATGGCATCAAGTTAAAAACAAAATCCTACCAGCTCTTTGTGGAGCGTGTGTTATAATTTTTGTAGGGTCTTGAGCAGGAGAATATAATCCTATTTGTACATATTAACTACACTACTACTTATGTTGTGAGCATAATTGTTTCGTACAGATCCTTTTCCCCTGAGGGTGACGTAACGTAGGAAATGTTCCTTGTACTATATTTTAGAAGATATTCAGGGTTATTTTGTAAATGAAATAAGTGCCTTTCTCCTAGGAGTATTTTTTTGATAGCATGGTAGCTCTCTGTCTGTTTCCATTATGAATATGTTCTTCCTCAGAGGAATTCCTCCCACTCCTCCCATCTTTTCTTGTGGTCTTCTGAATTTAAGCATGTAGTAAATGAAGGCAATTACGATGATAATAGTCGACATTAATTTCATCAGCCACCATCTCAATGCTCCGTATTTGGGTTGCACTTGTACAGGTTAGGCCGCCGACCCGCTTTCTTCATTTACCTCGCGATTGAGTGTGTCTTTGGAGTTGCTTCGGGGCTTGCCTTTGACTTTTGGTCTTGGCTTATTACCCGGATCGGAGTGGGATTCACGGTGCCGGCCATCACGGGGACGCCTTTGGTTTTGGGTAAACATTTTCAATCTCAGATCTAATATCTGTATTTTGTAATCTTCCCAATGTCAACAAAATCTCGTAACATACCTTGTAAATCCTGCCTTTGGAATTAGTGCAAATATTTGGAGACATGATCCAAAAATTAAATGAAGAAACAATTTTTATACGGAATCTTTAGTAGCTTTTAGACAATTTCTGGACAATTTTTACAAACGAGGTTATTCTTTCAAGTCAATGAACTCAGTCAGAGAAAGGTCTTCGCCGGGGATTTTTTTCCCTTCTAAAAATGGGACAATCCTTTTTCTTTGGCTACGCAAGGGAAACTTTCTTTTTCGTACACAAATTAGAGGAGAGTCTGGCAAAATATCCTGTCTGTGGCAGAAGTCAGAATTATATTTTTTTCTTAAATTAATACACGTACATCTTTGCTCCTGTCTTAAATGGGCAATATGCATACCGACGTAGGTTTTAAGACAAAGTTTGATGCTCAGCATAAAAAGATACCTTTTTAAGGGCCATTAATGCTTATGTGTATAAGAAAGTATATTTTTTTAGGATTTTTTTTGTTCCACATTTCTTCTGTTCTCTTTAGCTTCACTCCATCTGGGATACTGTAGAGCTTCTCATTTACGAAATAACTTCTAATGGAGAAAGTTGGAGGAGAAAATTTCCCCTTCCCTACTGTTCTTCTCCCATTTTCACTCTCGTAGATTTACCCCACTTTGTACGCTATATAAGCACGTCCCGCTTATATTTATTCCGGTTTGCTTCCCAGTAAAGTCAGAGGAAGGGAGACACTCCAGTGTAAAAGAGTTTTCTGCCTTTCTTTCCCCCTTAAATTCTTCTTCAGCTTCCGGTGCGACCAAGAGTTTCTTTCCCTTTTAAAATTTCTTCTCCATGCTATTCTCTCAATATTTCCCTGGCTTTTGCTGTTGTGAGGAAGTTATGTTTTTTTCTTGTGAAAATAACATGCCCTGCTAAAAGCGAGGGAGATGAGGAAGCTTCTGCTGGGAAAGGAGAACGGAAATTAAGAAGAAGAAAAAAGTATCTTCTAGACTTTCCAAGTGAAATTCAGGGAAGAATTTCAACTTTTTTAAACATATACAGTCAGAAATTAAATGAGCAGGTCATTCATATAGTAACAGGTTGGAGATCCGTCGTTCATTTGGTGTACGGCGAAGCTCTTTTTTTGCCGGTGGTATTGGAACTCAGTATCTCGATGATTCCAACATTTTTCAACCAACTCCATTTGTCATTAATTTCAAAACTTACCAAATGGTCTACGTACTTAAAATAGAAACTGACAAACAAACTTTTCGTAGATGTCGTATGAAGTTGGGCAGCTCTTAATTCTTTCACGTATGGTGGTCAGGTTTTAATCGATCACAATTGATCATTTAAATTCCTGAGAAATGCTACTTAATTACAGAATTAAAGGGGAAACAGAATTTTCAACTGCCTATACACAATCTTCCAAATCCAGTTCCTTGCTCACTGTAATCATTAGGACCAAACCACCATTGTATTTATGTACTACTTATGATTAACAATGTAGTTTTCACTTCATCCATGCGCGTAGTCAGAGAGAGAGAGAAAGAGTGAGAGAGGCACAGAGAGAGAGAAAGAGTGAAAGAGAAGGTGAGAGGCTGAGAAAAATAAAAACAAAGGGATAGAAACAGAGGAAGAGCGGAAATAAATACAAAGAGATGAAGAGACATAGAGATAGAATGAGGATATGAGAGAAACAGAGAAAGCGAGAGAGAAACAGAGAAAGCGAGAGAGAAAGAGGAAAACCGAGAGATAGAAATTGAGAAAGCAAAAGAGAAAGAGAGAAAGCGAGAGAGAGAAATTGAGAAAGCAATAGAGAAAGAGAGAAAGCGAGGGAGAGAGAAATTGAGAAAGCGAGAGAGAGAGAGAAATTGAGAAAGCAAAAGAGAAAGAGAGAAAGCGAGAGAGAGAGAAATTGAGAAAGCAAAAGAGAAAGAGAGAAAGCGAGAGAGAGAGAAATTGAGAAAGCAAAAGAAAAAGAGAGAAAGCGAGAGAGAGAGAAATTGAGAAAGCAAAAGGGAAAGAGAGAAAGCGAGAGAGAGAGAGAGAAGGCGAGAGAGAAAGAGAGAAAGCGAGAGAGAGAGAGAGAGAAGGCGAGAGAGAAAGAGAGAAAGCAAGTCGGGAAAAAATATAGGGAGAGAGAAAGAGAGAGAAAGAGAGGAAAAGAGAGAGAACAAGAGAAAGTGATAGAGAACGAGAGGAAGTGAGAAAGAACGAGAGGAAGTGAGAGAGAACGAGAGAAAGTGAGAGAGAGAGAGTGAGAGAGATAGAGAGAAGGCGAGAGAGAAAGCGGGGTAGAAAGAGAGATAGCGAGAGAGAAATCGAGAGAGAAAGACGGACAAAAATGAGAGAAGAGTGAGAGATAGGGAGAGCCTGAAGGAAAGGGAGAGAAGAGTTTAATGCAGGATGAATTACGATCTCGGACGGATCAGGTGAAATGGTTGATTGCAATTGGGTCCACCATATAATATTAGCGTCGTGAGAGAAGACGGAGCTGCTTATAAGGAAACAAAGCGGAAGATGTGACGTATATTAAATATGAAAAATGTAATGAATAGAGGGACAAAGTGCGAGGAAGGCTTTGGAGGTGCAGGATGAGGACGAACGAGAGGGAGAGATGATGAGCGTCGAAAATGCTACGAGCTTTCCCTCTCTCTCTCTCTCTGGCTCTCTCGACACACACACACATACACCGGCACTAACTCTTAACTAAAGAAGAGTGACGAAGGAAGTAGAAATTACTGGAATTTTTTTAAAGTTTCACAACTCTGTTGTCTCTCCGCCCTCGCTCCCTTTTCCCATCCTTTTTACCATTTACTGTATATTGCTGGTCTTCGTGAGACACCAAGCATATGTGTCTGTCTGCTCCCACTGCATTGTGCCAGCACTAATGGAGAGCATCTCATCCCCTCCACAATGAAGGCGGTGTGGAGGGCGAGAGAGAGGGTGAGAGAGAGAAAGAGAAAGCAACATCCATCTACTGTTTAATTTGAACACGGAGTGGATAGAAAGTTTGCCAAGTTGTTGATTTATTGTAGCATAAATAACACATATGAATGCGTTATTACTGCAATAGTGTGTGACTTTTCAGGAGGAAGGAAGGAAGGATCGAGAGAGAAAATGCGAGAGAAAGTGAGGGTGTACAAAGGATGGAAGCATGGAGAAGGTATTAGTAGAATGATACTTCCCGGCGTTTGTTGGTGTTATTTCAAACTTTTTGTTTCAACTCAAGTACAATGATAATAACAAGACGACAATTTTTAAGTTCCTCCTGCTCCATGCGCACGCTGCATGGAAGCAATATGCATTCTTCAAAGGAGATTGAGTCACACCCAAGGCGAGCTTTTTGGAGTGGAGTCGGTGGGGAGAAAAAAAGGAGGAAGTGAGGAGAAAGGAGGGAAATTAGAGAGGGCAAAGAGCAAAAGATGATGGAATATGTACATACATTGTTGTTATTTTATAACAATATCATATAACCCCATCCAGTCTAAATCAAAACAACCAGAAAATTGTAATAGCTCGTTGGAAAGTTTGTTAAAATGTGCGTACAGGAGCAAAAATGTTTCACCCCTGGGGAAGTTACGATTAAGGACCGATTCATTCCTGTGTTAAACATATACGTACACATTTATAATGTTATTTCAGTAAAATCATTAATTGTATGGGCAAATGATCCAGATCATGGGCACGGAAAGTTTCCAAAAATTTTGGCAGAAAATTAATGTTGCAATTTGCCTTGCTTAAAATACATTAACCTGGCTTGGAACATGCTTCCAGATAAATTAAGGTTACGTAACGTTAAGTATTCTACATTTAAAAAAGCCATCTCCAAATATATTGTTAATTTAATGTATCGTCTGCTATCTTACAACTCTGTAGTATTTAGTACACTTTCAATGAGTTGTAAATGTGTGTGCAAAGAATGACGAATCAATAATAATAATAATATTATTATTATATTATAATGACCGGGGTATTACTTAGTTTTGTAATTAAGTCATATTGATCGCCCCGAGCACCGATCCGGACTGTACTTCACCGTTAATTATTACTGATTTGAACCCCAAATATATGTATGTATATGTATGAATATCCAGAATTAGAGTTAATACCATTGTATTGCTTCCACTGACACATAAATAAAGTCAACAAACAAAGATTGGCTTATTACTGTATCTTCCGTAATTTCGTGATCTTGGATATCAAAAATTTAATCACCCCCTTAATTGTGGTAAAAATGTATAATTATGAAAAAACTGTTGTTGGAAGTTGTTGGAAGTAAAGTTGTTGGAAGAAAAAAAAGAAATGAAGCAGATTAAGCTAATACTTGAATGATATAGGCAGGCACTAGTCTTCTTCATTTTGATTTTCTTTCATTACGCGTAGTTCCTGGTTAAATTGGTGAGTGGCCACAATTAGCCAGATGGCCACAATTACAAGTTTTACCCTACAAATTATTCGTTGCATATACATACACGAACGTAATTTCACTCATGTATTTTTTTTGTTTTGTTTTTGCTTTGAACCCTTTTGGTACAGCCTTGGAATTGGTGGGACCAGCACATCGGACATTATGCACAGTTCTATTAAATATCGCCTATTCATTATGCCTCATGGCCCTAGCTGGGGTGGCCTACATGGTTCGAGGATGGAGGAACCTGGCCTTCGCCACAGCTCTACCCTTCTTCACTTTCGTCTCCTTTTGGTGGTAAACCATCCCTTCCTATTACCCTCTTCATCGTGTATGCACAAAGGATTCAAAGCGGTCTAAGTACATGTGTGGAAAATTTCTGGATCCGCAAAAGATGCAGTTTGACGGGAGAAATTAAAAAAAAAAAACTTGGAAATTGTCTCCTATTGCAAAGAGTGGTTGTGTTAAAAAAATTCGGTTTTTTACCCAACTTAGAAATGAACGTCAACCGTTTTGACTCTGTTCTCTTCTTATGTACCTGTACACAACGTACCTTGGAAATGATTGTGCGTGTGTATGTTTATGTACACAAACATCACCATCATCATGAACCACCCCTCGTCTCCATTTTCTTCTGTCATCTCCTTCCTCCTTTCCCCTCCCCCTCATCCCCCTCATCCTCCTCTCCAATTTCTTCCTTCATCTTTGAGTGTTTACTACCACGTTTTGTGTGTGCCTCCACATTTTCCCTCCTTTATAATAACCTCTGCCTTGAAACAGACCAACAGTTTCCTGTGACATGAAGTGGTTTCCAGCAAAAGGTCCTTCCGAAAATTTATCCCTATACATTTCCTTCCGTTGTTTTCTAAGTTAGTACTATAGTAAGTGGAGCTCTAATCCTCAAACCAATGTCAACACTCGCTTTTTCCCAAAGACATTTCCCACCACTAGTATAGGTACCTTCGGGATGGTGGTGGTCGTCCGATTTTTGCCGTCGACAGCATCTTTTGTGAGACCGCGCCACGGGAGCGACAGAGTAATTTGATGATCTGGATGCGTGTCCCCGAGGGGAGGGTTGGAGCCATGAGTGAGAGCCAGAGATAGAGAGAGAGAGACGGAGAAATTAGAGGCGGTAAGAAAAGAAAAAAAAACGATCAAAATGAGAATGACAGAGAGACGGGTTAAGGGGAAAAGAGAGTGATGGAGGGACCCAAGCCGCTAGTGCAAAGAAGAGCGGGACAGTGACATATAATAATAGAGAGGACCAAAATGCAAGGGGAGAGAGACAGAAAGGGAAATTACGCAAACTAAACGCAGCCAAACGATAGAGAAAGTAAAAGAATGAGGACCAGGAGAGTGAAGCTGAAAGGGAGAAACAAACACTGAGAAAACAGACAGAGTGGGAGACAAAAACAAAAAACAGAATGAAACAACAGAGACAAAAACAAAAAACAGAATGAAACAACAGAGAGAAAGACAAACCGAAAGACATGCATAGCGAAAACAGACAGAGATAAACCAGCAGGAGAGATATTCAAAGAGAAAAAGGACAGAGAGACTAAAATTGAGCTTACAATTAGACTGAAGTAGAATTCGTCAGAACGAAAAAGAGATAACCAGAGAGAAGGGAAAAGGTCAAGCATGAGAGAAAGGAAAACGAGCAAAGGGAAAAGGGTAAATAAGAGAAAGGGCAAAAAACGAGAAAAGGGAAAAGGGAAAACAAGAGACAAAGGAAGAGAGAAAAGAAGAGAAACGGGGCAAGACAAAACAAACGAAAAAACAAAAGAGGAAACAAGAGAGAAGGGATGAGGAAAGACGCGAGCAGGGAAAACAAAACAAACTCGAGAAATACAAGGAGAAAGTAATAGAGAAGGGAAGGAAAGAAAACAGGAGACAGGAGAAGAGAGAAAACAAGAGACAGGAGAAGAGAGAAAACAAAAGAGAAACCAGATAGAATGGAGGAGAGAAAACAAAAGAGAAACCAGACAGAATGGAAGAGAGACAACAAAAGAGAAACCAGACAGAATGGAAGAGAGACAACAAAAGAGAAACCAGGAAGAAGGGAAAGGAGAAAGGAAATGCAAAAGGAAGAGAGAAAATCAGAGAAAAGAAATGCCAAAGGAACAGAGAAAATCAGAGAAAAGAAATGCGAAAGGAAGAGAGAAAATCAGAGAAAAGAAGCAAGACAAAACAAACGAAAAACACGAAAACAAGAGAGAAGGGAAAAGAGGAAACAAGAGAGCAGCGAAAAGGGAAAACGCGAGAGAAGGGAAAATAGAAAAAATGCAGAAAAGCCAGGAGAAAACTAGAGAGAAAGACGAAGACAAAACAAACGAGAAATGAAAGCCCCAGGAAAAAACAAAGGGACAATCGAGAAAAGTACAAAAACCGAGAGATAGGATAACAAATCAGAGAAAAAAGAACCCAGAAAAACACCGAGAAAGGCAAAGAGAGAAATGTAGAGTGAAGGCAAAGAGAGAAAGGAAAGGATGAAAGGAACCTGGGCATATTTGTGGCTGAAAGTCCCATCCCACCACACACTTCCCCCGGAGCAACCGATTCATCTTCCAAAGGAAAGAGCGGAACATCATTCCGTTCCAATATATTCATCTCATTTTTCAGTTCCCCTTGAATATGTCGAGGAAACTGAGTATTGTCCTAAATTTTATCCCTAACCCAACCCCCCCGAAAACCCAAGCGTTTGAAATCACTCCCAATATTTTCTCCGGGTATTTCTCCGCCTAGTGTCCAGGTACATTTGGAGATACATAACTAAAGGCTTTCTTATGACAGAGACATTCATCTTCTTTAAGCGTTTCTTCTATTTTTTTAATTTTAAATATTATCCCTGCCAAAAATACGGGGACATCACATTCTTCCAAGGAAAGTTGCTGGGTTATTTAAAAATATTTCATCTTGCCCCAACTCTTTCTTGGTCTCTTCCAGAGAATATTTCTCTCTCTCCTCTTTCACCTGGATTTTATCCCGGGAAAATGTTCTGGGGCATGGCACGTTACAAATGGGGGAGTTATAAGGGATTTACTACGAGTTACAAGTCCTCCTATCACACGTTAGTGGGGCCACGAGGAGCAAATGTAACGATTTTCTTTCTCTTTGTCTCTCTCTTTCTCTCTCTCCATTTCTCTCTCGTTTTCCCTCTTATTTACCCTTTCTTTCTCTCTCTCTATGCCTCTCTCAGTCATCCCCTCATCTTTCCCTTTCCGTGTGATAGGCTCATGTCGACTCTTTATTGTTCCTGCAGCACCTGCTATCACTTCAATTTGTTCGCTCCATGCTTCTTCCTTCTAATCACCTCTCTAATGATTATCTTCGCCCATGTTGCATGTTTCCATCACGGTGTTTTTCTCCTTATGTCGAACTACATGGGAGTACATACTCCGGCGCTAACCATTCCTTTCCATCCCTTTCAATCTCTCCCACGTGTTGTTTGGTGCTTTCCTACAAAATGTGCTCACTTTCCCCCTCCGCCTCCTTATCATTTGTTATGAGGTGGGGAAATTAATTTCTCCCTCCCACTTCCACTGATAGACACGTGTGTAGGGACGTACATGTTAATGCGTACGTAATAATGAAGGGTAGAGAGAGAAAGCGGGATGAATCCTTTTTGTTGGAGCCAGATTAAACGTATTTTGTAAAAGCAGTAATTCAGGTGCTATCTTATGGCTTTCTATGCTTCCCCTATTTTAGGTCAGAAGGTAAAAGAATTAGAATAAATTAGGTACTGGATTTGTTTATATATATTTTTCCTTAAATTAAATTTTTCGTCTTCTTTAGTTGCTTTTCTTTTCTGTAAGTTGATTTAATAATCTTCTAGGATATCATTTTATTCTTTCAAATTAACTTATAGTCAGGTTATTTAAAGACTTTTTATCTTTTAAAATGTTATTCAGATGTGCTTATTAATTTTTTAGTTTTTAAAATTTTATTTAGATGTGCTTGTTAATTTTTTAGTTTTTAAAATTTTATTCAGATGTGCTTATTAATTTTTTAGTTTTTAAAATTTTATTAAGATGTGCTTATTAAGTTTTTCGTTTTTAACATTTTATTTAGATGTGGTTATTAATTTTTTAGTTTTTAAAATTTTATTTAGTTGTGTTCTTTAAAATCTTTTTAAACTTTATTTAGTTATATTCATGAAATGTTTTTTATTTTGTTTACATTTTACTAATCTCCTTGAAATAGTTTTTATTTTGTTTACATTTTACTAATCTCCTTGAAATAGTTTTTATTTTGTTTACATTTTACTTATCTCCTTGAAATAGTTTTTATTTTGTTTACATTTTACTTATCTCCTTGAAATAGTTTTTATTTTGTTTACATTTTA
>JAQGBT010001986.1:0-27040 GCA_034698585.1 Disparrhopalites patrizii | reverse complement strand
CTCTCTTTATTTCTCTTTCTCTCTTTATTTCTCTTTCTCTCTTTATTTCTCTTTCTCTCTTTATTTCTCTTTCTCTCCCTTTCTCTCTCTCTTTATTTCTCTTTATCTCTCGATCTTTGTTTCTCTGTATCTCTCGCTCTTTCTTTCTGTTGACCGCTCTCTGTCATTCCTTCTTCCATTTTTCTCCTTCATTTTCTCTTGCTTTCTTGCTCTCTTTTTCTCTTGCCCTCTCCTTGCTTGCTCTTCATCTCTCTCTCTCTTTCTTTTTTGATTTCTCTTCGTATCTTTTTCTTTCACTTGCTCCCCTTCTTTCTGTCTCGTGCCCTCTATTTCTCTCTGTTTGTGTGCTTCTTGCCTTCTCTTTTTCTGTCTCGGCTTCTGTTTCTCTTGTCCTCTCTCTTTCTTTTCCTTGCTCTCTCTCTCCTTCTATCTGAGCCCTCATCTTTCTCCAACTTTTGCTCACTTCCTCGTAATCTTTCTGTTTTTTCCACTGTGTGTGTTGTGTATCGTTCTTGCTGTCTCTTTCTCCTCTTGAGTCTCTCTTGTTGATCCTCTTGGAAAATTTCCCCTTTCTCACGTTCTCTCTCTCTCCCAGGCATACTGTCTCTTTCTCCACCTCCCTCTTTTTTCTCTTTCTTCGATCTTCGAATGGGAGGAATTCTTTTGAGAGTGAGCCGAAAGTACAAGGAAGAAAAAAAAAAGATCGCCTTGATCCGAGCCGCGATAAAAAGGAAAGTGAACAAAACAGAACAAATGTAACAATGGAGAAAAAAGTAAACTTCAGAATGAGTTTCCATTCAAAGTCATAATTGAATTTTCACAAGTCTTTGAAAAGGAACGTTTCCCTGATAAGGGTGAAGAAAGGTCGGGATGAAGATGATGATCACTCCACTTCCCCCGTACTATGGTCGCAATTAACGAGCTCATAATTCTCCATGGGGGAAACCGAAAATGAGGGAGGGAAAAAGGAGGAACACACACATACATAAGACCATTTTTTTCCCTCCCTGTACCTCCCTTGTACCCAACAACAGTGAAGGGAGAGAGAGAATTTTCTCCACAACTGTACCACCCCACATTGCTACCACCATCATCTTTGCCGGTAACTAACACACATGAAGTAGTATTGTGGAGACTTGTGTATAGAGACAAGTATAAGATTCTCCTCTTCATGTACTAATTCCTATACATAGGTCCAAGTCAACTTGTACAATAATGTATGGTGGTAGTAGCAATCATGAGGATGTATACAAGTGTGAGAGGGAGAGAGAGAGACAGAGAGTGAGCGGCATAAAATACATACATTTAGATGATGTGCCAGCTAAAAACTATGGAGTGAAGCTCACGGATTTTTTTCCCCCCATAGGGAAATTTTTGACTCTGTGTGTCTACACATCCCTCTTCTATCTCTGATGCTCTTCCCATTGAGGATCTCAAATTGTTTCATCCAGTTGGTTTCGTCAAGCCGAAGGGGAAGAAAAGACAAATGAAAAAAAATTAGCTACAGCCAAAGTTGATTCCCTAAAACTCACTCAACTGTTTATTATCGATTGCATTTGTGGAACACAGCGATTACCAACCCCCATCAATATAGATGTGGGTGGGTGTACTTATCCCTCTTCTGTCCTTTTGTATGTAATAAGACACATTCTGGGACTTTATACCCTGATATTTATACTCATTCTTCCTCCCTTCACATCATGTTGGCTCACATAAGAGAAAAAGAGACAGACCAAGAGAGAGAGAGAGAAAGAGAGAGAAACGAAGAGAGAGAAAAAAGTTAACTCGTATACTTGTCCATGTTCTTCCTCATGTCTTGTTCTCTTGTGTCCGTCTTTTAATACGCAACAATTTTCATCTTCTCCGACAGACAACACCCCATAATTCTGTACGTTACTTCAGACAGTTAGAACAAAATGGTCCGACTTCTAAGATACGCCTCCTTCATCACACACAATCCTTAAAGCCCAAAAAGTCACATTTACTGTATTGTGAGCAGTGAAATAAACAGAAAGCACTTTTTTTCACCGACAATTCTTTCTTCTTTTTCCTCATGTGCTCACTTACTTCTGCCGACATAAGAACATAATGCTTCCTTTCTCTCTCTCTCTCTTCCTTTTTTTCTGTCTTATGGCCACCATCCCCCTTTCTGTGTCTCAATCTCTTTTTTTTTCGTCTCAGCCTCTCTTCTTTTCTCTCTCAGTTTCCTCGTCTCAATGCTTCGCTTTCTCCATCTTACTTTTTTTTCTCGTTTTTACCGTCTTAATATTTTCTCCCACGCTTTCTCTGTCACAATATCTCTTTTTCACTCATTCTCCTTCTTCTCCTTGTCCACCTCAATCTCTGTTTCTCTCTTCGTCTTAATCCATCTCTCTTTTCTCCTTGCTCGTTTCAATCACTGTTCCTCAGTCTCGGGTGAATCTCTGTTTCTCTATTTTTTCTTTAGCCATTTCAATCTTTTTTTGTCTCTCCGAAACTCTGCTTCTCTCTCTTCTCCTTGTCTATTTTAATCTTTATTTTTGTCTCTCCAAACCTCTGTTTCTCTCTCTTCTCCTTGTCCATTTCAATCTGTTTTTTTGTCTCTCCGAACTTCTGTTTCTCTCTCTTCTCCTTGTCCATTTCAATCTCCGTTTCTCTCTCTCTTTTACTTGCCCATTTCAATCTCTGTTTCTCTCTCTGTCTCTCCATCTTAATCTCTCTATTTATATCTACCCATGTCTCTCTCTTTCATTCTGCCTGTTTGAGTCTCTGATTTCACCCGGTGTTTTCTCCTCCCTTTCTCTTCACATCTCCCATCTCATTCTCAGATTCTGTGAAAAAACTCCCTTCCCTTTCTCCCTTTACCTCCATTTAGGTATGTCTCTACTCTCAGACCCGGCCCTGCCCCCTTCCTTTCTCTTATACATGACACAGAAGAAGGAGTCGAAAAAAAAGGGTCTAAAATGGTGCTGATAATAATGTTACTTCTCCTACCAGGAGAAAATATCTATTCCATTCGAATGACTTCTTCACTTATCATTTGGTGTGCCTCATGTATCACAATGATCATATAATGAGACCACTGGTAACTAAATCACATACATCGCTTGACATTATCTATCAACTCGCTCCTTTTGGGTGTATGTAGTATATGGCAGAAGCTTTTTCCAACCGGGACCATTTTTATACAGTAATTACCTATGTACCTACATATTATGGACTCCCTCCCCCAACATCGTAGACATTTCTTCCTTGAACCTATGTATGTAATGTAGGAATGCCCGTTTGTATTATGTGTATATACAACATGGACGAATGCACATATAAGTGTACTTATACTCCTGTAAGGTTTTTCCACCACGGCGGCAAAAATCAGTGAACCTGCCACATCCCTCATGATGTACGTCGATATGTACAAAATTCATAGACATGTACTTTCTCTCTGCCATCCTCTCCACACCATTGCATCTATCTTTCCCTTGACAGTCACTGAAAGGATTTTCACACGATCTGGTTTTTTTTCTTCTTCTTTTTGTTCCAAATGTGAAAGAGAAAATGAAAGTGTACTATGACAATTTTTTTTTCTCACCCAAAAAAATAAAATAATTAGTTCATTAAAAAGGTTCCGTAAATGCATCAATGGTAACACGGGTTCGGACAAAAACTTAAACAAATGGTTACACAATGGAGTGAATGGAGACTAAAGGTAGCTCTTTTTTTTTGGTCAAATACAAAAGACTTTTACAGGACGCTTGACCAATTAAAAGGAAAGTTCGTGGTGACAGAGAGAATACCTAGAATGAATGGAGTTGAGGAACTAATTTGGGAAGTAAAAGTCTGTACTATCGAAATCAAAACTTGGGAAGTACTGGCGAGTTTCGGGGGGAAGTCAGTGTCCGTCCAGAACTTTGGTGGCACTTTAATTGAAAGTGATCGCCTCTTGTAATTATCAGTATGGAGGGGATTTTTTTCGAATGTTGTCTTTTCTCTTCGTTTAAAATGGAAGGTTCCACTGGGGTGTTAACCGTACAAAAGTGGAGAAATCTGTCAGCTTGCCGTGAGTGTTTTTAGAGAATTTCTTCATAGTCCTTATGGCCAAGAAAAAAGAGGACATTTCAAGGGGTGAAAATCAAGAAATGAACATAAAAGTGCAAGGTAAAAGAATTTCTGTATCTCCAGTACATTCTCCATAATTTGTGCCTGTCATGCTCCAGCAGTTACTCTCGTCTGAGTACAAAATCTCTTTCTCCCCTCATTTCTCCCTCCATTTATTTTAGAGTTCCTCCGTTATGACTGCCCGATTAATAATTGTCTTATTCCCACAGCACGTGGCTAAAAGGTCAATAAAGTTTCTAATGTATGCAATCAAATGAGTTCTATTCCATCAAACCACATGGTCATTTCTGTATGTCATTCCTATTCAAAACTATCTACATACAATACGCCGGGAGGAAAGGGTGAAATTGTAAATCAATTATTATTCCAATAATACCTGTTGTGTAGAGCGGCAGGTGGGCATAGGAGATGCATGAATAAGCAGTGGCTCCACCAGACAATATGATAAAAGTGTTATTTCAAAATATTTTATGCACACATCTCAAACTTTTTTTTTAAACCTTCCTTAATTTCCAACGGGGTTTTTCCCTTATAAGATCCTGTCTAGACATTGAATGGATTTGCGTACATGCGTACTCACGTCTCAATTATATTCGTAATTCATTTGAGGAAATAGCCACGGTTCGAGATTTACAATTGCAATTTTACCATCACTTTTTTTGTGTGGTATTGTTCGCTTGATATGGTCAGTTCGGACTTGCGAATTGATCCACTTCATGAAAACGTACAAATGTATACATATGTCTGTCATGCTCTATAGGTATATTTACCATAATGGCCATAATATAATACCATCTTTGTACCTTTGCTGCCTTTCATAATTAACCGTCTCTACCTTTTTCGGAGGGCATCTTCCATTGCATCTCCCGGGCTAATGTGAGGGGACACCGTACATTCGTATATAAACTATTAAACTATTTAGAAATGAACATAAAGGGTGTAAAAAAAAAAGTAAAAAAGATAATACTATAAGTATTAGTATAATATATGAAGTTTACCTCTCATCACATGAACAATGCATGATAGTATAAATTCTCCAATTGAAAAGACCAAATTTCTCTGACAGGGATTCAATATAGTAGGGACATCCGAGATCATGAAAGCGACAACACTTGTCCGCACCCGTGTATCCGCCCAGGTCACGGGCTTCTTGTGCGGTGAAGCCTTTCCCACACCATTTTGTTCCGGGCATTCGAAACGCCTCACTCAGCTCTCTGAAGCCGAGGGCACGTTTTGACCGACTGTGGGGTAAGTTTTTTTTTTTTTTTTTTTGTAAATCAATTACATCATTGTACCATCCATTGTACATACACACATTACGTACATACATGCCTCTCTTTTGGGACATTGGCATTCTTTGACAGACAATTATGGACAACATTAATGGGCTATTATTGTTTGAGCACAATCAAAAAGAATAGTGAACACACCGGTAGACTTATAGAACATGAAAGGCGGAAAACTACCAAATGTAATACTGCATAAGACAAGCACAAAGTACCTAATACGAATGGTGCGGATATTAAAGGTTAATTATAATGTACTCACGTAGTCACATTAACATAAGGCTGCCGCTTATGACATCGCTTTTGGAGTTTACCAAGTCCATATATCTCTTATCAAATACAGGAATTGGGTGGGAGGTTAGATTTTTAGGAATTAAAGAGGATGATGAGCGAAGAGAAAGTTATAATAATGCCTCATTTCTCCACATATGACAACCCCAACACAATTTCAATATTCAGTGAGTTTTGGCGAAGGATTACAAATTTAGGATCTTTGCAGGTTATCAACACTTATTTTGTGTGCCTATATAAATTCGTGAATAATTTACAAAATTACCAGTTAGGCGGAAATAACCCATTTTCAAGGGGGTGATCCGAGAAACCAACCACAACACTCATTTTGTATTACATTATATATGCACAAAAAGCCGTTTTACACCAACTTTTCGTCAATACATTCAGTATTACCAGAAGAGTCTTACATATGGCTTAAATTAAAATGGCCTAAGTACGAATTTTTAATTTCCCTACAACGAACCCTCCAATACGCTTTGAACCATGTATGAAAGTGATAAAACAATCTACAGACGTCAATTGTAGTACATGTAAGGTCAACGCCTATAGCCTACACCTCTTGTGGGTCAGCAAAAAAAAAGATAAAAAAGAAGGAGATCAATAGTATAGTGATCACAGTGATGAAATTATCTTTATAAAGCAAACCAAATATCAATGAGTGAGTGATTATGTGTGATGACAAACAATTACATAGGTATACGTGTGCTACGATCATGTTATTCAAAATAATGGTTAGTATAATTAAAAAGAATAAAAAAATATATAAAAAAAGTGACCTTTCGTCACAAGAGCAATGACTGAGGGTATTCATCCGATAGTTGAAAGTCCCATACTGCGTGGTCAAGGCACTGATAATAATAGGACAATGATCATGCTGTCGACAACACACATCCGTTCCCGTATGAGCTCCTATGGAAGACCGTCGACTGGCCACCTTGTCGAAGCCACACCAATATGTCCCTGGAATGATCCCGATGGGGAACACGTCTCGACGTACCCTGCAGGCAACCCGCCACATGTATCAACTTTTCCATTCCATTCCAATCCTTTTTTTTTTCTTTTTTTGGTCTTTTTTTTTTTTGGTCACAAGCACACCGATAAATACATTCAAGCAAATTATACAGGACTAGTAAATCCGTAACATTTATAAACGTCCACGTAACATGTAAAATAATGAATTAGTAATTATTAAAAACTCATTCATCTGCAACAATAAAAGGGAGAAAAGTCCAAAGGGAATGTTTGGGGGGTCGTGATCCCGAAGAAATTGCCGACTTGATCAATCTATACGAATAGACTTTCTCCGAAATCGCACGTACTTCAACCATCGTTATCGTCAAAACAATCTCAAAACTAGAGGCAAGTTTACATACGCAGCTATTGTCTCTTTTAATTGTCCGTTTATTGAAAGGAATATGAAATCAGAAACTGATTGCTGGCGATATCTTTGAAATGGAATATACAGGATAGTGAATGAAAATGTCCGGAATATAAGATAAAGAATATCACAACAAAAAAGACGGCACAAGGACGTAGCGCAGGTGAAGAATCAAATGGGATTATCTCCATGCGACCCTCATTCAAGTATGTTAAAAGGGACTCACTTTTGACATTAAGGTCATCATAGGAGATAAACACATGTGATTCTCCGTATATCCATACACATTTATTCAAATAAGACAACTTTCAAGAGCTCGATACAAACACATTTTTTTTTACAGGATAGAGACAGGAAGAAAACAAGCTGCGGAAGAGCCAAAGCAACTTCAAAAAAAAAGTTTGACTGTTTACAGCAAAATGTTTGAATAGATGCAATGATTTACATGTGAACAATATTATTAAACATTAAAGCACTCGTACGACATTATTTCAGGGCAATGAAAACACATCCAAAATGTTGGAACGTGGGAAGGAGCCATTACTATGCATTATATGAACTATTATATTATTTAAAGACCGTGAGTTTATGCGTGGTCTGAGTGTAGATTTTTATTAGAGAGCCTCCAATATAAGAAAAACCACAAAGGGTGATGTAGGAAATCATATAACAAGGTATATAGAAGAACATATATTTTTTATGTGCCTATATCCCGGGTGACACCAAAGAATGTTTGGGGTCGGACATTCACGTCCATCACAATCTCTTGTAGTAATAAGAGAGTATTTACCAGAGGAGGAAAAAAAAACAATCTAATAACAAGGGAAATGGGACGGCATTCAATTTCGCCACATACTTTTATATACAATATTAACACACTTTCTTTCCTCCTTGTAATCCCAACAGAACTTTTACTTGTTATATTAAACAGAGAAATACACCGTAAGAAAAATATAATAATACATCCTCGCAAAAAAAAAAAAAATCTATGATATCTTCACCCATATATCTATAATATCTATAGTCCTCGTCTATTCTTCCTCGTCATCAATCATGAAAGGAAACTGCAATCTTCTAAACGTATAAAGATACATGAGGACGTGCTTTCGCCTTCCAAAAAAGAACATAAAAACTTCTTGGCACACGAGAGAGAAGCGCAAGTACAAGAGGGAAAGGTGAAGGGAGACGGGGGGAAAAATGTAGCGGTTGATGTGTTTGCCACAGCGGCTTAAAAATACACGTAAGAATGCGCTGCTATTGTATGTATATTACCCTTTGACCTGGGACTGGCCATATAACCAACGGGGATGATGTATACTCATGAAAGAGCGCTTAAAATATACGTGACTCTTTTCTCCTTCCTGTTTTCCCTCTCTCTCTCTCTCTCTCTCTCTCTCTCTCTCTCATCTCTCTCTTGTTTCTCTCTCCACCGTCTCTCTTTCACCCCTTTCCTAATATCTCTTCACTGTTTCTCTTTCACCTCCTTCCTCTTTCCCTTTCACTTCTTCTATCTTCTTCAGACCTCGTTTGTCTGACTTTCTTCTATCATCTCATTGTAAGCCTTCTTTTTGTCTCCGTCTCCCATTTATTTTTGCACGTCTCCACTCAGCCTGTTTTTGTCCCTGTTTCATCCCTCACTGCAGTCTCTTTCTTATCTTCATCGTCTTTTATGACAATTCCTTTTCTTTGTTCTCAGTCTTTGTTTCTTCTTCTGTCAGTTTCTCTTTCCTAGATATCTCCTACTCCTTATTTTTATCTCTTTGCCTTTCTTCTCTCTTCTTCGCTCGCTGCTGCTTTCTTCTCCATGTTTCTCTTTATTTTATCTCCTCGTTCTTCTTTCAATCTGTTCATGCATGTGTTTTTCGTCTCTCTTTTCCTTTTCACTTCTCCTCTCTAACGCCTTCTTTCAGTCTTGTCTTTTCTCCTTTCTCCTCGCTTTCTCTCTCTCTCTCTCTATTCCTTCCTATTTTGCTCTATATTTTTGTTTTCTTCCCCGTCTCTTTCTCCGTCATGTCTCGCTAAAGCTGCTTTCTCACACATTACCAATTACTCTTACTATTTTTGCTTCTCTCGTTTTTGTGCCTCTTGTCTCTTCTCACTCTCTTGACTTTCTTCCAGCTGGTACAAGTCACTTTCTCTTCCTCTCTTGTCCTTGTTGTGTACCTCTCTAACATGTAGTCTCTCATATTTCTCTCGTTCATCTCGCATTTTTTCCTCTCTCTCTCTCTCTCTCTCTCTCTCTCTCTCTATCTCTCTCTCTATTTTCTGGATTGTTTTTCCTCGTCACACAAGCTCTCACCATCTCCCATTACCAATAAGCCATGGATACAGGGATCTAATAGGAGGGAGGACGGTTTGATTAGAAATACTTGAGATTTCTTCTATTAATCTCCAACTGAACTTTGCCAGGAGAATGCGAACTTTATTGCCTTTTTTCTCCAAAAGTATTATATAGGAGGGAGAAGGAAGAACTTGAGAGAGAGAGAGAGAGAGAGGAAGAGCGAGAAAAGTAATCAGAGAAACACACAAGTCCTCTCACACAGAGACGATGTCAGAAAACTTAACTCAGAGAAATGATGTGTATATGTATTACGTATATACATATGTGCTACCTTATTTATTGGACTTATTGGTTAGCTACACACATCAGTAACGAGATAATAGTCATTAATGACCTTAATACGCAAGATTTCTTCTTTTTCCACCCACTTTATACGAAAGAATCAAATAATTGTACCATGTATCCAAGAAGCTTTTATTGTGTATCTCGCGAAAAAAAAAAGAGACAAGAGAGGTACAAGAACTCCATAACCTTCAATGCTCCTTATCGAGTTTGCGAACGCTTTGTAAAATACAAAGTACTTGAACCTATTTAGTGCTATAGTTTTTTTTCCTTTTGAACCACGACCCATCAATGTTGATGGCTGTTATTATTTATTCATAATGGTAACGATTAAAATTAATACTATTAACATGGGTAATAACAAGGTTTTCTCTGAAGATACTGTATTTCTCAGGGGGGAAAAAAGGTTCTTTCCCTTACAGCCAAACCATTATGGAAATTTGCATTGATAGTTATAATTACTGGCAAATGATTAGGCTTGTACATGCATTTTTTTCTGAACGTTTTCTGAACGCTTCATGGAGTATTGGGGCTAATTATTATGAATTTCACATTGGGGTAGTGTGACTCCTTTCCCAGAAACTAACCATATATACGAGAATCGGATTTATGTTGACACTCATCTAAGTTTTTTCTATCAGATAATTATTATTGAGACATTATTGCCCATAATATGTGTTCTGTTGACCTGAAATTAATTTTTTCTTAAATTTTAAACAAATAAAACTTATTTTTCTTTACCCCAGAGGCTTTTTTATAGGGCATTATGCGTCTATGAGATGTGATTTTAAGAATATTCTGGATCCATATAACGCCTGAATGTGAACGCTCCAGCATCGTGATTCGTGATGTTCAAAGTAAACAAATGACATGATTAATGGATTAAGTATCATCCCGAGTCATGAGTATGGAGGATGGAGGGAAAATGCAATATTCCCTCTCTCTCTCTCTCTCTCTCTCTTAAATCCTTAATAATATGTTCGGATGCAACGCGCAAACATTTATTGCTGTATACCCTTTATTGTGACAAGTTTTTTTTTACTCGAGGAAAAGATAACATTATATTCTAAAGCATCTTCCTCATTTGAAAAGCTTTAGCGACTTGACTACAGGATAAAAGGCACTGTACTACTACCAATGCTAAAATTTCGTGGTACATTATATGGCCTGTTAGTGAACCACCATGTGATGCCATCATATCTCTGTATATATGTATATACACAGGGAATAACAATTTTCATGGAATCAGACATTCGATAGAAGTGCATTCAGAAAAAAAAAATGTAAATGCACATACGGATGTACGGATACACCCAAGTACTATGAGAGCGCTTTCCAGATGCAGACTGCATTGAACCATCGTTTTTCATGCTGTTCACAGAAGGAAAGCTCTCTCATAATCACATCTAATTATTCTGATCATCTCCATGTCGTCACGGTCTTATTGAATGACAATTTATTAATTAGAGTCAATTTCATCCCTTATGCAAAGCGAGCCTGAGCAGGCTTGGACGAGTCCAAACCAAATCCTGTTGGTATTATCATATTTATAAGTGTAGAAAAACTGTAGGCTACCAAAAGATTTTTTCCCTTCATGTGGAGATTGGAGATGCATTTTTTGGGGGGTTGATATTTGCATTTCTCAAATTTATCGATAATTCCCCCACGATGACATGCATGGAGGAAATAAAAAAAAAAAAATTAAAGGATCATTAAAACATGGGCGATTTTGAACTCTCAATGTATTGTTGCCTCTGTGAGAATCCTTATGTCACCCAGATATTTACTTTTCCTATTCGATACATACATATGTATATGAAAAATATATAAATGCATGTTTCTGATAAAAATCTCTCCCAAATCCGTGTCATTCATGCCAATATGGCGGAAAGTTAGGGTCACATTACGACATAATTTTTTGCCTTTTTTTATACTTCTTTTTTTTTCTATTTACCACCACATATTTTCGTGTGTATGGTCTAGACTGGACATTGAAAACTGGACATACTTAAATATATTCGTTGGACTTTGGTAAATATCCTGTTGGATAGGATCATCACACAAGAGCAAATGACATAGTCATTATGAAAAGTTTCCTTGTAAGAAATTACCCATACGAGCCCCTCGTAATCAATTGGCACTAATATAATGACGCTGTACACGGACATCGAAAAATATTGGGAAATTATTATGAAAAGCGTAAACAACGACGTATTATACAGATACATTGAAAAAAAAAATGGAATACTTACAGAGGTTTTGGTTACATTTTATGAATGTAAATCTCCGTCAGTTCATGTGCATAGTGCATATACATATTAGTTTACGTAAGCACCTGGTAATCTCTTCAATAGTCCTTATTTGGTCATTTGTAACGCCAAATGAATTTTTTGATTAGAGGAACATGTGGATTCATTCAGTTTTCTCCACACGAGCTTTTAGTTTTTCATGGACCATATACTTATAGGTATACACACTGTATTTTGTGGAAAGAGGAGCAGCAGCCTTATGCAAATGCGTACGTCTATAATTACGTATAATTAAAATTTAACGTAAATAAGTATGTACACGCAAAAAACAGCAATTCACGGACCCTAGGAAGCATTTCATTTGTAGTACAAAAATTAAAGTACATACTAAAAACTAAGATAGAAAAGAATCCCCCTTTTCCATATAGAATAGTGCAGAGAGAAAGTCCAGAGAATGAAGCTATTTTATAGGCCAAATGATTATCATTATTTTTACAAAATAGAACGCTGAAAATTTACAAAGAGATTGTTCATTGTACAAAAAAAAAAGGTTTGCCAAAAGAAAATACGGATGTCCAGAATAGTGAGTTGTCATTTAAATAGTAGCCTTTTGAAAGAATTCGCCAAATAAAAAGTACAAGTCAATTCTAGAGACAAGCCCATTATTAATTGAGAGTGGAATACGTGTCCCAGTATAAATGGATAGATTTTGTATGTATTACAGTTAGCATTTTTTCGTCCCAAAAAAAAAAAAACGTTTCTATACCCAAATAAATTGAACTAACCTTGAATGTTGTTGTTCCGCTGTCATAGCATTATGTGTCTGTTGCAGCTCAATTTGTCTTCGACGACGGCGATGAAGCCGTCTGCACTGACGTTCCTGATTCTCTTGATCAAAGACCAGTCTCATCTCAGGGCTAATCTCCTCGTCTTGTAGCATACGAACAGTGACATTTTGCAAATCGATGGACCTTTAATTAATATAATATAATGAAAAATACTTTTTACTATATGTAATCAAGTGTAATCACAGAAACAAGCAATTAGAAAGATCAGAGGGTTGAGGAGAGGGTTAAAATCCATGTCAACTTCAATGTATGTACGCGTAGGTATACGTAATATAAAGCCACATAGGTAATCATTAAGTATTATTAATTATAATTATTAATTCCTTCCTACTTTCCTACATCGTATGTATAGGTGAATTTACAATCGTAAAGTACTTTTTTCTCTCCAATGGATATAGACACACATGCATCGCGGATATAAAAGCACTTATAGACATTCCTATCTTATCAAACATAAGAGTCCAATCCAAAAATCCATCCAGATAATAAAGCTATATAGAGGACAGAAGAAAATAAAAATCTTTACCTGGGATTGAGATCAACAACATCTTTATGAATGGGTTCCTTCATATCCGGATCAAATTCAAAATCCTCCAAGGTCTCTGATGGACTGGAAGATTCCGTGAGATTATTGTGAAGGATAATCTTTGGAACATGTACCCCAATGTTATCTAGTTGCCAGTGGAAATTACTACGAAATTCATTTGCTGCCTGGCAGTCATTAATCGTTTCACATTCAATCATTTGCATCTTTTTCCTTCCATGCCTGTCATTAATCTTGTAAATTAGTTGAAGAAAATCCGGTCCACTGGCAATCTGACGGAGTAGGAGTGTTACACTGTTCATGTAAAAAAAAACAATTATTAGTGAGAATCGTAAAATGTTGAATATCATTTACTTGGAAAAGACACAAGTCACTAAACATATTATAAGTAATAAAGCAAAAATGCATCATTCCGTTATGTTGCATGTTCAAAGCAGGGGAACAAAGAGCGTAATTCACGTGAGGAAGTATTCAGTCAACTGTAATAAAAGCCTTGATCCCATTCTACACAAGTTGAAGTGTTCATAAAAAACAATGATCAACAAAAACAAGGGGGAGACGCTGGAACTGGATTTGTAACCCACTAAAACGTTTTTATATAAGCGTATGAACGTAGCTGTGAGTATATTATATGCATGATATGTAAGCAAATACGGATTAAAAAGGAGAGACAAAAAGAAGAGTAAAAGCCCTGTCAAAATTGGTGAATAGATGTTTTTATACATACTTATTCACCCCGTACACACCAGCTCATTATCCCAGGCCAAATCCATTCATACTACACACCCCATTTTTGTTGTTGTAAAAATGGCGTGTAAAAAAAATATTTTTTTTTATGTTTTGATCATCAACATGAAAACTGCTTTATCAGCAATGTTGTGTGGAGCATTTTCAAAAAAAAATAAAGGTCCCATTAAATGCAGGACTACGTGGTCATATTTTGTGTATATAGACTGCATATTTTGCATATAAATCCGCATTTATGCCCTTGCATCAATAGATGCACAGGTAATAATAAGGTCCCTCTCCAAGTGCTCCTTTTACTGCTTATTTACTATATACGGACTCAAAGAATGACCAATAACCAGTTCATTTTTGAGCCGTGTTTTTTTTAACCAAAAAAATATTATTACGTGGACTTGAACGCATGTTAATACCCACATGTGAACGTGTGTGCCTTTGTACGTATGTGTGTCGGCATTTCACTACTAACCACAACAACATGAATATGTATAATAGATTTTTTTAAGGTATTCCTTCGAGACGGAGACAGAGAGAGAGAGAGAGAGAGAGAGAGAGAGAGAAATAACAGGAAAAACCCTTGAAGCGTTGTAAATGATTTCAGGAACAACCGAAGAAGACGCTTTGACTATCGAAATTGTGTGAGTGGTGCACTGACTGAACAACTGAACACACACGTTCACGGTCTGCGATTGGAGATATTGTTGGTGGCGTGAGCCATGTACTTTCCCCCCTTTTTTCTTCTCCTTTCCTATATAACGAATTCTTTCTCATTTTACCCTTTTTAAAACTACACAACATACCATTGTTTGAGAAAAATGTATGAAGAAGTCTATAGCTATGAGAGGGAAAATAAAGGAGAGCAATTGTACATAGGATGACTGGTCTACATACATGGTACATTGGAAGTGTTGAAGGCTTCCAAGGATCATACGTAATAATGATACTTAATGAAAAAAAATTACACATTATTTAGATAAGAAAACGTTTACTACTGTCGACATGCAATCGTTCCTTTTGGTAGTGAGGAAAGAATTTTAAAACAAAGCGAACAAAAAAAAAAGAAAGAAAATACTGGAGAAAAGTTATGACACCCCCAATTGACTCATACATGGAACTGCCAGTTCATATTTACGCAACTTCATACATTCGTATATTCTTTATTGTGGTCTATATTTCGTGATATCGTGATTGATTTTATATTAAAAAAATGTAGGATTAAAAACGTTTGCTAAATGTTAATAAACTAGAAGTTTTTGGTATTTTACTCGCGACGGATTTTTCAAGACCGTAACTTTTGGGGGGAGAAAAATGTGAAACAAACGTATTTATTTGAGACGGGACGGCGAATTGTATGCACTATAAGAGAAGAAACTATATCCATTATGGGAAGTATGGGCAGGATAATTTTTTTCTGGAGATTTTAATGCTCCAAGTCATTAAGCAGACGTGCCTGGGATAGGTAAGAAAGCATCGAGGGGAAAGTCTAATGACGCCGTAAGGGAAGAACCAATAATTAGGTAAGACCGGTAACCCTTCCGGAATTACGCGTTCAAAGAGCTTGCCACAGCCTCTGATGCACGTACCATGACAGTTGATAGGAGAAAAAAAAACATCGTATGATATGATACACGTCAACACTTTTCTTTCATATGTATGTACTTCACAGATTAATAACGACCGAGTTCAAGATTGTGACTGACGATAACCTCTTTGAGAATGACAATGTATGTATGTACATCGTCATACATATTTTGCCACTGACAAGGTGTGAGAACAGTGGCGAGGGTAACATGTCCGAGAGGGCACTTAATATATCTCTGTAATAAAAGGTAATAAAAATGTCACACTTTTTTTTTCACTGGCTAAACATCCATTTGATTTCTCCACAACGATTGTAATGGAAACATTGAAATCCACACCAGACAAATTTTGGTCTACATTAATCTTCTTGCTGTCTCTCTCTCTCTCTCTTTCTCTCAGGGAAACCTGGAGTAATTGAAAACATTTGACCACATCCCGAACTTGTTCCGTGTGGAGATATTCTATAGGTATGTGCATGTGTAATTAAAATCCCTTTTTTAATGAATACCTACATTTAATTTAATTTAGAGGCTTCACAACGCAGTATAATATGCCGTGACTGAAGTTGTACAAGGAAATAAAGTTTTCTTTAAACTGGCTAACAGATACTGCGTATGCAGTAGAATAATTTTTTTTTTGCTCTGGATCAATTCTAAAGGAATTTTGTGAATAACTTCCGCGAAATTTCGGGGTTATTGCTACACTTCCACACAATGGAATTTCTATGGGAATGGTTGACGTCCTGGAGATGTTGGGGAACAACATTTAAAGGTTCCTTTTTGAAGGCATAATAATAGGCATTTCATGGGAAGGTGGTAGAAATGTGACCGTCAATACTAGCGTAAAAAATAGAGTAAAAAGAAAGGCGATTCTGCAGAGTTTTCTCCCAAGCACATATCCTTTTGGTGAAGGCTTTCACTCATGATTCTTCTTTGGAATGGTATATGCTTTTAAAAAAACAAGCGTTAAAAAAATAGAATAACAGGACAGTACTGAGACAGATTGTACATAAAATGGAGAAAACTAAGGTCCACACACGTCATATTTTGTACTATCTGGGATGTATAAGCACCCCATACTGAAGAACAGTATGGGGAGATGTGAGAATTCCTCCAGCTTTCCCTAGTCTGAAGTCTCGTTGAAACTTTTTTTTGGGGCAGTAAAAAAAAGGCTTTAATAAATATCTGTAAATCCCACGGGAGATAGGAGTTTTGGGGTTTATTAAAAAACTTTTTTTTCGGGAAGAGGCTTTAAAGCGTTTTGTATTACACAATAAGCACCAAGCAGAAAGTTTCATGAATGTTCCAAGACGATACGAAAAGAAAGGACAAATAAAATGAGTAAAAGCAGAGAAAAAAGAGGTGTAAAGTAACGAACCCGTGCTCGCGATTCCCCCCAGAATGCTGTGAAATGGATGTTTCCCTGGCTATCATGTCTCCCATTCTCATTCGCATCTCATGCTCTCCATCCGGAAGGTCACCGGCAATAATATAATTCACTAGTTTTAGTTCTGTTGACACCAAGTTGGAGTACAAAAGTAGGAGGAGGAGGGAACATCCCATTCCAAAGACGTTTTTCACCGGTATATTCATGGTTAAAATGAGGAGAAAATAAAAGTGTTCACCAAACCACACAAACTTTTATTTTAAAAATATAAAATTGGTTGTTCACAGATTTTTTTTTTAAGGAACTGTAATATTAAAGAGGATGTCACCGATTCCTGGAACACCACTGGAGAGCTTCCGCGTCCGTTGTACGTGTGATCTGCTCGGAGGTTTCTTCTAGACTGACAATGGGGAAGGCATGGACATACGAGCAGAAAAATGAATAGGGAAACTTTTATACGTCTGTCTCAGTGTTGGTGCGTGCAACTACGTGTTTTTCTTCTCGGGTTGGTGAGTAAACCTTTTGCCGTCTTTTCTCACGTTTGTATATATACATGAGACAAGCATTGCTTGTACTACACAATCCCTTGTCAAGCAGAGAAATCTTCCCTTTTATACTACACAGGTATATCAAGATTACAAAAGGCACAAGTCCAAAAGGAAACAAGGCACAAAGTTTCTATACAGTAATCATATACTCTACCCACTAATCGGTTCACCCCCAATCCAATTTTTAGGCTAGGATTGAATATTTTACATTTAATTGCGCCTCCGTCAAGAATGTGTATAGAACTTTCTCGAGTAAAAGGAGTTTTGTAAAAAATTATGCACATTGGAAATGCTTACAACCGTTTCCCTGTTCACAGCATAGCAAATTCTTAATGTATCTACGTAAGTGAGCACACATAATAATATTGCAGATTGGAGCTAACAGCGTAAGCGTATGGTCATCCTTCCAGCTCATTCACATTAAAGGATTTGATGGCAAAAGTCATACATGTTAACATGACTTTCTAATGGGTCATTTCTTATTTTAGAGATATTCAGTATGTGTACCACAGGATTATACATATTATAAAAGATAGGGAAATTCATTCAGGATTCTCCAATGCCAGGGAAAAACTTTGTTTTCGGTCATGTCACACTGCTTGGATTTAATATTTTATTTCATCACACTATATATACTGACTATACGTACGTAGAAATCATAAATAGTTAAGCGATTGACATCATACTTCAGTCACAGTCCTTATACTGACAAATACATATTTACATTTACAAGCCGAGTTTCATGATCAAAGTAAAAATTAAGTTACCTTTTTATAAAAGAACTACTACGACACGTTTAAAACACCGCAAAATTTTCTATTTCATTAAAAGAACTTCATTAAGTCAGATAAAAGTCTTCAAAATTACTTTCAGCATATAGGATTGAGTTGCTGCCCAATTAATTGTAACCGCCACCTTGTCGGTTGGTTTGGCGGTATCTATTGCGACCTATTGGAAAGTAATAGAATAGAAGACCTCAGAAAACTTCCCAAGTTATCGTGATCTGATTGACAATTCTGAGAAATACATAATTACGTAATACTTTAATTTCCACATGTAAGTGACCTACCATTACCGCCAAATCCGCGAAGCTGTGCCTGTGCTTTCCACTGGTACTGAAGTTCGTACAGTTTGGGATTAATAGTTTGGTTAGCTTCCTTCAGGACACTAATGAGATCATCCACCTGCTTAGAATTGTCAGTCGTGAAAAAGCTGTAAGCTGTACCCGAATTTTTCGACCGGCCAGTGCGACCGATACGGTGAATGTAGTCCTCCGATGAATGTGGGTAGTCGAAATTTATTACGAATTTCACATCCTCCACGTCTAATGAGAAAACATCACATTTTTAAGGGTTACGAAAACAACCGAAAAGCTATAATCACTTCCACGGTTTTACTTCGAAAAATGCGGTGGCGACTGACGATTCGTCGTTTGATGAGAATTAGACAATCACAACTCACCTAAGCCTCGAGCAGCAACATCTGTTGCAACAAGTATTGGAGCTCGATTTCCTCTGAATTCTAGAGCAAAAAATATAATCGAGCTTTACGTTCGTGGTAAAAAATTAAAGCGGATGCTTGTGCGCATGTGAATAATAGATATTTGTATGTTACAGTAATAGCTAGAAAGCAAGCCTTCCATTATACCCCCAATTAATTAAATATGAAATAAGAAGATATTAAACGAAATACATTCACTCACCTTTTAAAACCCATTCACGTTCACTTTGACTCTTGTCCCCGTGAATGCACATAGCTCCCCACCTAAGATATTGACAACGTTAATCTCTTTGACCGAATCTAACAGAATGCATCTAGCGTATTTGGAAAAATCATATTTCACCCTTACCCAATTTTACGCATTTCTCTAGTTAGATGATCCACCTTTCGCTTAGTTTCAGCGAATATAATCGTCTTGTTTTCTTCTTCCTGGGCAATTTCATCTAGGAGCATCAGCAACCTAATAAGACAGCAAATGCATCAGCAGCTAGGTCACATCTCATGGAGGACTACAATGTGATCATATAACTTGTCCAAAAACAATGAAGTAACAATTATTAAATGAGAACGCCGAGGTACGTTACGTACTTTGATTCTTTCTCGCGCTCTTCACAGACATCAATGATTTGCAAAATATTATGATTAGCAGCCAGCTGCAGAGAGCCAACATTGATTTGGACGTAATCGTTGAAGAAATCCTCTGCTAAAGCACGAACCTCTGTTGGCCAAGTTGCAGAATACATCAGTGTTTGTCGGTCCGGCTGTGTTACAAATTACCGATAAATAATGAAAATTATTGCGGCCCTTTCAGCATTTCATACATTCGTTTTTAAAGTCTTACCCGAACTTGCTCAATAATTTTCCTTATTTGTGGTTCGAACCCCATGTCTAACATTCTGTCTGCTTCGTCTAAAACCAAATAGCTACATCGTTTCAAGTTGGTCCTTCCAGTTTCCAGAAAATCGATCAGTCTACCAGGCGTAGCTATCACTAATTGCACACCTTGTTCCAGCTCACGTGCCTACACACACAAGTTGTTGCATAATTCCACATTACCAAATATTCCAAAAGTGTTCATTTAACGTCCTCACCTGTGGCCCCTTAGGCGCTCCGCCAAATATACAGGCATTTCGAATATTCATAGCTGGACCAAAAGAGTTCACCACTTGTTGTATTTGCTGTGCCAACTCTCTTGTGGGAGACAACACGAGCATAATAGGTCCGTCACCTTTACTCAAAGGAGGTTGATGACTGATATGAACTAACCCTGGCAACGTGTACTGCGAAAACAAACAAATCTACATCTCTTCCATAATATCTACGAGATTCAAATTCGTGGATTCAAAGTATTAGTGCCTCACAGCCAAAGTTTTTCCAGAGCCAGTCTGTGCTATTCCAATCATATCCCTTCCACTCAGAGCAATGGGCCACCCGACTGCCTGAATACATGTGGGTTTCTCAAATCCAAGTGCCCGAATGACACCCATGACCGGTGGTGTGAACCCAGCCTCATCAAAATTCTGCAGTGCTCTAGGAGGATCACGACCATGTATGGCCACCTTGTTATTATCCAGGAACTGCAAAATTTCCTCTTCCGATCTGAACATACAAAAAGGATGACATTATTAATTGATATAAATAGGTACACACCATACCCAGTCCCAAAGTACACCATCACACCGAACCTTGACATTACGACACTGGAAGGTTGATAAAAATTCTTTGCTATAGTCTGCAAGCGCTCTTGATTCCAAATAGGCTTTTTCAACGTTCCGTTTCGTCCAAAGTCATCAAATTTTTTACTGAAGCCTTCATTTCCTTTCTCTCCTCCACTTCTTCGGCGGGGAGGCGCGGGATAGTCCGCTTCGTCCCACCTTACGTTATTACCACCTTTGGGACTCTTGGAGTTGGAGTTGGAGTAGCTGTTGCTAGTAGTACACGACTCGTACCCATAACTACCCTGGCGGTAGCCATCACTATGGCCGCCATTTCGGCTCCCACCACCACCACCATAATTACCACCGTCCCTGGAATAAAATTAAAATGATGTTGCAGTTAATAGGCATCTGTCCTAAAGATTTCCTCTCATTTCCAAAAAAAAATAGTTCAAACTATAAAGTACGGTTCTACCTGTCGTCTGGCATCTTTCCACACTTTCACACTCACACTTGTCCACAGAAATGATGCGAAACGTTTACGAACTTAAAATTTGTATTTAAAAGACGAGACTTAAAGACAGAAAAGTTACCGATGATGATTCCTGTTGTTGCTGTAAGCCATGGTTCTCTGCCGAGATTTCTTCTTATCCGCACTCGCCCAATCCAACCCTAACTGCTTTGTGTACACATATACTGACGTATATATGCAAAATATAAAAATAATTTGTGTAACTAACACACACCGAGGAAGATAAAGGAGGAGAAAGCACTGAGACGATTTGCTTCACTATAGTTATACTCGAGAACAATGAAGTGCGGTTTCAATTCAGTAATAATGGTCAATACAAATGACTGAATGACATGTACATTATATATATACAATACACCATATCAAGCCTACGTCCTTAAAATATGACTGACGAATGCATTATTATTTGTTTTTTTTTTTTTTAGAAATTTAAATATATTCTATAATTACCGTGAAAAGAACAAGAGGTTCCAGCACAAGGAGTCTGCTCTCAGCCTTTTTTTAACGTGAACTTAAATCCTTAGCAATGACCCTTAATTATGGCATGTAAAACAGCTAACTTATCTCAAGAGGCAATTATTCTACATAGGTATATCCTCTTAAACCACTATTAATAATAACTGGGGTTCCACGCCCAAATTCGCTATCTCCAAAATGCAAAAATAACTTCGGCCGGGCTTCGTAGTCAAAGTTTTATAGGGCCGAACGTTATATATACACCCCTCTGATTGTTGATGACGTGTCAGTAATTTAATTTTTAAGCACTTTTTTACCAAGAGTTGAGAGCATTTATAACACCTGTGAAAAGTACATTTAAAAATACACTGTTGTAGTAGAGAGGAAAAAGAGAGAAATGAAAAGGGCGAAATGGTTTTATTAATTTGAAAATAAACTGACTAACGAAACTACCCAAGTTCACACTACAGAATTCACCGTCTAAAAGTCTATTAAAACAAAAAAATGTATAGTGGAATGGAAATTTTTTATTCTTTTCGTTATACAAAAATTATAACAATGTAATGTCTTCTTTATACATCTGGTTTGTATTTTAATCTGAAAAGCTCCTATTTAATATGAGGAAAAACAGCATACAGTATGTGTATCTTTTATCATAAAAGGGGGATTTTCATGCATAAATATGAAATTTTGTACGGAGGGAAAAAATCATTGAATTTGCATATTGCATGGGAAATACGTCCGCGCTCCTTTCTCCAATCATTTTTTTTAATTTAATGTCGTTTTTTTTCTGAACATTTTATTAAAACATCGTTAATGTTTGCCATTCATTCCGTCGATAGTGTTGCCATCCAGTGCCCAGAAATTTCCTTTTACTATATATTTGATACAATAAAAAAATTTATACCTACAGCGTTTTTTCATTTTATTATTTTCTTTCCATAAGCGTCATTTCCATAATACATACGTTTTACGTTTCATCGGTTTTTTTTAATTATTAAAAGCATATTAACAGGCTTTTTTTTTATTCAACGGCTTCATTATCAATCATTGAACTTAAAATAATTATTTACAACGCATCAGCCGATGTATGCATCGGCCAAATCGGCCTGCCCGTGCTTAAGTGCGTAAACCTACGTGAATGGTTAAGGTTGTTAAAATTCACATTATAGGTTGAAAAAAATACATCAATTAAGTATTTTATAATAATCTCAGTAATGATATGGTCCAACAATCCAACCAATATTACATGACAAATATTAATAAACCTCAAAAAACAATGATCGTACACAGTCAACGTGATCTAATGTTCAGTTCCAGTGATAGCCGTGATCCGTGGTAGCATATAGAAATCATTGGTGGTGGGAAATTTTGAAGTTTTACTCAACAGTTTCTTTTTGTTATAATTTTTCAATTTTTGTATTCTTTCAAATAAAAATAAAATCAAATCGTGTGTTCAATTTTTTTTTAAGCTAAGCTAATATTTCTGCAGTTTTGTTAAAATGCCCCGTATACCTTCACCGAACCAGTTTCACTTCCAGAATTTATGAGATTCTGGGGAATTTTGACAAATTTAGTTTGGTATTGCAGTTACAGCTACAGTCTACAGATACAGATCAATTCGCAATTTCTATTGGCATCAGTGTCGAGTCGAGTATTTTGAGGTCACCTTTGAATGTTGCACATAGGGGGGAAAAAATCTGTACTCACGTGTTTTTTGTTTATACTTAAAGTTTATACTCAATTAAACATAACTGAATATTAAAGAAAAATATCGAATAAGAAGTTAAGGGGAAAATCACAGGGATTTAATGTTTCAAGCTTTTAATGTTGGTGACGAATCTGTAGGTGGATCAGAAATTGTTGAGATTTTAATGGAAAACGAATGCAATTAACTAATGCGAAAATTGTGTAATTAAGAAGGCAGAAAGAAAAGGTGCAGTACTCGTACAAGTACAAACTCTCCGTAACAATCAGTTCTCCACAAGTCCTCACAGCTCATCTGTTTGGGAATCTCACAATCAGTAACTGCAAACATCAACAATAATAGTCTTAATAGTAAGTACCGTGCCCTTAATCCGTGCAATTTCATGAAAATGTAAGTGGCAACTGGCTCATGACAATGATGTTATAATTATAATTGTAACACATATGTATGTATAACGGGTATTATAATGTAGATTACATGAATTCGGATAGTGTTTGATTTGGCTGGTTTTTCTATTTTCAGAACATGACCGAGATTCCAAAGCACGAAGTAGCGGAAGCAGTACAGTCCCTGCAAACCTTGAGTGATGATGATCTGCGTAAACTTTTGGATGATGACGCTTTTTTTGAGATTTTTGTAACTGGCCGAACAAAGCAGGTAATAACTATTAACAATAACTAACTACAGCAACTACTAACTATACTTGACTAGTCACATAGGTTAGTCAATCAATATAGTCATAGATATAGTCAATCATATTATATGGAATAATATTTTCTGCTGGTATGTATCTTTTGAATTAATTGTCTGTGTTACCAGTTAACTAGTTACTATTATTGTAATGCCATAATGTTAACGTACTTGCCCTTCAAACTTCAGGTCTTTGTTCTCTTTATGATATAAAAATCGAATAATAAAATAATAACTACTCCATGCAGGGTGTGCAATGGTTGGCGGACACGGAGTCATACACGACCGGTAACAAAGCCACCGCAACTTATAACCTTTCCTTGGAACCGAAATTAAACGATGGGAAAGCTCAATTATTGGAGCTCTACGAACAAGTTCGGGCGAAGGCGGACGAGGTTGAGACAAAAAGAGCCGTCTTGGGTATTCTTTATTTGGGTTCTATGACTAATTACTACATTACTGTAGTGTGTACATTTAATTCATACGAACATCCGCACTTATTTTATTACTATTGGTTGAGTACAGATCAAAAGTGGCGTGTTTCATTTTTTGTTGCTTTTAAATACTACAGATTCATTGAGCTCCAAGACGTCTTTGGACACCACATACGCCTTGTTACAAGCTGCGTCGGCAGAGACCGAAGAAAAAAGTGATGAAGTTGCAGAATCCTTTCTGAACGGTTCCATCGATCTGGAGTCATTCACGACTAAGTTTGTTCCTCTGCGTGTAACTGCTCATCTTCGTCGACTTAAAACTGAAAAAATGGCAGAATTAATGGCTTCCTTCAGACAGAGATCGCATTCGGCACCCTACCCAACAGCAGCTACACCGTACATGCCTATGCCGGGTTTGCCAATGTCAATGCCCGGGCTCCCCCGGTGAATTTTTCTTCCGCATGTTATACTCAGAGATATCGTACTCAGATAATCTGTGTACATTTAAGCCTTTAAATGAAAATAATATGACTTATTCACATCATTCGTGTTATTCCTTATTTTTTCTCTCGATTTTTGAATTTTCCTGTGTTGATCAAACTCATTACAATGCAATAATGATATTTTAATATTCAATTAGCTTTCTAATGCTTTAATGTATGTATGTATGTCAGCAAATTGCCTCGTCAAGAATCAAATCACGTACATAATAATGCTCAAAGGCCTTGGGAATTCTTTCTATCGGTGTTACTACGAATATCGAATTAATGGCTAACTTTTGAATATGTCGTCGTCAGTTATTCATCTATTTTGTTTGTGATTGAAAGATACTGAATTTACTTGCTTACTAGAAACGAGACTATAATTCTCAAACGAAATCATATTATGCTTTTGACAGTTCGCAGAAATGTGTTCTATTATTTTAACGTGATTTAACACAAGATTAAAAATTACTTAAACAAAAAACATATTGTGTATGTATGTATGTTTTAGATAAATGAAAGAAGAATTTATTATGCTACAGAAATAACTGTGTACTAGTATCGGTATTAGCGAATTATTGCATGATCACAATAGCTGGTTAAACGAAGGGGTTATCCCTAAACTACAATTGAGCGACATACGCATTGAATTTTTTAGCACATGGATTAAAGAAGCATTTTGTTATGCCTTCCCAAGAACTAGGAAGAGCGGATAAATAACTTATACATGCAAAACCCACGTCAAGGAAAATATATCGTAATTGCATTCTGGTTGAAGCTGATGCCCATGTTTCTTTGAATTTTTCGTATGATTAGACGTTTTGAGCTAACGCTTTCTCCACAACATACCTATGCATATATTATATATAGAGTCGTCGTAAGAGGTTCTGCCATATACGACCTTTGAATTAGCCGATATAATAACATTTAAAGTTTATGTATACACACAATTACAATCAGCTATGCAATTCTATTAGAAAAAATTATAAGAATTATAATACAGGCGATTGTCAGCATTCTCACAGTCCTAACGCCCTAAGCCAAGTGCGTTAAAACCGCGCCTGCATCGGAAATGAAATTTGTATGAGACCTTGGCTATCTGCATATCACTGTCACTGTCAAGCTCACCACCACCGACTTACAGAATTGCTGCATACATCAATAAACTTGCATGCGACAGCCAGTGAAGAGCATCGATTTTTAGCTCTCAAGGTGGAAGGAGTCGGTGGAGAAGAGGATTGGGTTTAACCATGTGACGTGACGCTATAGAAAATTCACAGGCCAGAGGATCTGAAAAAAAAAACAAACATTTGGTGTGAAGTCTGTGATTCCTCTTTTCTTCAATAATCTCCTAATGGCGGAGTTAAAAAATACATACATGACCAGATGACCCCTAATCTATGTATATTGTTTATACATACGTAATGTACGTATTTTATAACATATGTATAATTGCAAATATAATGCAAATATGCATGTATTTAAAATACGCATCAAATACTTTTAGTTGTGTGTCCAAGTGCCCATCCGACAAAATACTTTACTTTTTGCTCTGCTATAGAAATTCTAAATTAAATACAACAAAATACTACCAACATTTTTTCCTGTAATTTAAGTACGAATTACTTACAAAATACCGGGAACATTTTTAGTATTTGTAAGTAATGCAAAACAAAGAAATATATATGAATTACGTATTACGTGTACCTATTATATTATGAATTATGAAGTATTTTGACAATAATGGTATGTGTCGTTAAATTGTCTTGTTGATGTTGATATAATGTCCACTCGACATTGTGTCTTTCCTTAATTTGTCCACCCGTCGTCAGTCGTCACACTATCATCATACAATCAGTTGCATAATGGGGCAATCTGTGTCTTGGCAGCACCCTGTGTAAATAAAATAAACGGGGGAAAGTAGCATTCAAGCATATCGTCGGTGAAGAAACGTATTCGACTATCTCCAGCGAACGCTAATTCACGAAGTGATCATCTCCATTTTTC
>JAQGBT010001985.1:0-27047 GCA_034698585.1 Disparrhopalites patrizii | reverse complement strand
ATATAAAGGAAGAAAGAGATATTAAGCAAGAAGCCGATATAAAGGAAGAAAGAGATATAAAGCAAGAAGCAGATATAAAGGAAGAAAGAGATATTAAGCAAGAAGCCGATATAAAGGAAGAAAGAGATATAAAGCAAGAAGCAGATATAGAGGAAGAAAGAGATATAAAGCAGGAAAGAAAGAACGAAGGAGAGAAAGACAGATACGAAGGAAAACAAAACGAGAGAGAGAAAGTGAGATACAATGGACGAGATAATGAGAGAGAGATATACAAAGAAAGAGAAAATGAGAGATAGCAAGAGAGAGAAAGAAAGTGAGATACAAAGAAAGAGAAAATGAGAGAAAGCAAGAGAGAGAAAGAAAGTGAGATACAAAGGAAGAGATAATGAGAGAAAGCAAGAGAAAGAAAGAAAGTGAGATACAAAGGAAGAGATAATGAGAGAGATATACAAAGGAGGAGAAAATGAGAGAGAGAACGAGAGATACAAAGGAAGACAAGACGAAAAAAGAGAAAGATGCGACGCAGCGAGATAAAGAGAGATACAAAAAGAGATAGAGAAAGACATATACATACGAAGAGAGAGAAAGAGAGAGAGATACACCGAGAGATTTAGAAAGAGATACGGAAGAAGAAAGAGAGAGAGAGCAACAACTATAAAAGAAGCGAAAGAAAGAGAAATGAAAAAGCTGACAGAACGAGATATCATGAAAAAACGAGAGAAGGAGATAAAATTAAAGAAAATGACAGCAGGAGATATAATGGAAAAAACTAGAGAAAGAGATATAAACGAAGGCAGAATGACAGAGAAAAAAGAAATGCAAACGAAGAGAGAGAAAAGGAGAGAGAGAAAGACGCATACAAAGAGAGAGAACAGGAGCGAGATATGGAGATATTTGAGAGAAAGCAAAAAATATATACAAAGAATGAGAGAGCAAGAGAGAGAAAGACAGGAAGGGAGAAAGAATGGAAGGAGAGAGAAAGAGAAAATACGGGGGAGAAGGGAGAATAGAGAAAAAAAGAGAATTAACTGCGAGGAGGCGCTCCTCTTATAGCCTCCAGGAGCAGTCGTGTTCCTGTATTAATTTGTACACATTACACATATGGATGACTTGGGGGAAGAAAACAGGCGGGTGAGGCCGTTATTAAATGGGTCCAAGGCCTCCCCCTCCGTGTCTCATTACATAAAAGAGGGCAATTTTTACTTCCCTCCCCACAAGTGTGGAAATAAGGGTGGTGTCCTTAAAACTCCGGAGAGAGAAAGTTTGCCAAAGTTATGGTCTTAATCAAAGATCTGGTCACCTTCCTGGATATCTCCCTTCTCTGGCCACTCCTTTGTATGTATCCGAATTCTATCCCCTTATCTTTCGAATCGATATCCTCCATTCTCTCCCATTTCCCCTTTCTGCTTCTCATTACTGTTCTGTCCCTATTTTTTGGCCTGTAATCACGTCCTTTCCTCCCATTTTTTGAACAAACTTCCCCATCCCCATATTATCTCTATGTGAAGTCACTTTCCTCATGGCCTCCTCCACACCAATTATAATAATGAGGGCCCCAGGGGTCAAAAGTATTTATCCATAATAACGTTTATTTTTTAGTGATTCCATATTAATACTAATAGAGTTCATAATCTAAAAGAAATCCCCTTCAAGCATGGTATTGAACCCTTTGTAATACCTTCCCTTGATTACAAATGCAGGGAGGGAAGCCCCCCTGGTAATGGGAGGACTGGTGGTATGTGAAGAGTGAGTCATAAAGGTTGTAATACTAATCATAATTATAATGGAGCAACAAAAACAGTAAAGATGCCCGGAAACGCGGGCTAAAGACCTTGAATTAGTATGCAAAAAAGGAGCTAACAAAAACGGCTATGCTTGGAGGGAGCTGAAAGAGAAAGCAATTGGAGGCCCATTTCACACCAGGAGACGGCCCACCACCTTCAAAATTCTCTTTCATTCCTCTCCGACCCGTCAAATACTTGTGTGTATATGTACGTATATGTATAATTACAAAAGTAGATCCATCCCCGTGTGCCACTTGAGTGTAATTTGGCCACTTTATACATAATCATAAGCATTTTGAGTGTGGAAGAGGCGGCGTGGGGGGAAAGAGGAGAAATTTTGTAATTACACAGGGAATGCTAGCGTCTGGTCCATTCCATCCCAAGCCTTCTCGTCTTTCCTCGTCCTTTCAGTCACGAATAATGACTTGGGCCGAGTGAAACCGGGAGGAGAGCCAAAGGATGTGAGGAGGCGAGGAGGAGACTCGCCCCGGAAAGTTGGGAAGTGTAACGCATTCAGATAGAAATGAGCCTAATAATGATACTTTTGATTAAAGATTCAGCTTCTGTACACGGGCGAGTGGAGAATTAGAGAGGATTGCAGGGCGGGAGAGAAGGCAAAAGACGGCGGGGAAATCGGAGGAGAAAGAGGAAGTAGAGCAAACTAGGTCAAAAAGGGAAAGAAATAGACGGAGAGAGAAGGGAAATGATGGGCGGGGGATAAAGGAGAAAATAATGAGAAGAACAAAAGACAAAAGGAAAATGTTGACCGAATGAAGGAAACAGAGCAGCCGGAAACAGAGAGAGAGATGGAGAGGAGGGGTAGCGGAAATAAGAGAGAAAATGAAGAGAATGTAGGTAAATGAAAGATCAAAAATGAAGAGGAAGTAAAACAAGAGAGCCAGAATATGGAAGAGAAAGTAGAAGAATGATATAGAAGACAAAATTAGAAGAGGGAGAAAATAAAAGGGAAAGCAGATAAATGGAAGGAGGAAGAAGATAAAATACAGATATAAAGCAGACAAATGGAAGGAGGAAGAAGATAAAATATAAAGCAGACAAATGGAACAAGAAAGAAGATAAAATATAAAGCAGATAAACGGTTAATATGGAAGGAGGAAGAAGATAAATGATAAAGCAGATAAACGATTAAAGTGGAAGGAGAAAGAAGATAAATGATAAAGCAGATAAACGATTAAAGTGGAAGGAGAAATAAGATAAATGATAAAGCAGATAAACGATTAAAATGGAAGGCATGCATATGGGACTAGAAAAAAAAGAAGAAACGATACGAATGGAATGGGGAAGAAGATATATAGAAGTAGATAAAGAGAAAATATAAGCAAAGGTAAATAAATTTTAGATAAAGGGAAGATCTAAGAAACGGTAAATAAATTGTAGATAAAGGGAAAATCTAAGAAACGGTAAATAAATTGTAGATAAAGGGGAAATATAAGAAAAGGTAAATAAATTCTAGATAAAGGGAAAATCTAAGAAACGGTAAATAAATTGTAGATAAAGGGAAAATCTAAGAAACGGTAAATAAATTGTGGATAAAGGGAAAATCTAAGAAACGGTAAATAAATTGTAGATAAAGGGAAAATCTAAGAAACAGTAAATAAATTGTAGATATTTAGGAATATACATACATATGTATAAGAAAACATTGACAATTAGAAGAGAGGACAAAGGACGAAATCAGAAAATGGGAGAGGGAGAGAAAATGAAAGAGAAAATTGAAAACAATGGAAAATAGACAAAACTAACGCAATAGAAAAATAGTAGAGCGAAAATCAAAGAGGGATTAATAAAATAACGATTCTGTACACAGAAACTGTATGGTAAATTTAAATAATTAGATAAAGATACAGTAAAGAAAATCAAGGAGAATTACGGAAAGTTGGAGCAACAGTGAAGGGGATGAATTTGACAGAAACACTTGAAAAATGTGAAGAATTGTACAGTCAGAAATGAATAATAAAGAAGAAATGCCAGTACTTGATGGGTGCTTTGAAGGAGTCAGAGCTCCCCTTTTTTCCACGTAAAGCCGGGATGATTGTTTAAATTCCAGAGGATTATTAAAGCTTGTATATTATACATTCTCCGTCGCATTTTCTCCCAAATAATATTGCTACTAATACAACTGCCGCTATATTATTAAGTAATTTCAGTTTGGCTTAGACCCGTAGTTTTTTCCCCATTGTATCCTTGCCCAGATTTTTTGGGGCGCTTTTAGTATAAATATCCACCCTGAGGACTGTTCCCTAGAAATTGGTAAATATTGTAACCAGGAATATTCGGGGTATACTTTGTGAGGAATATACAATGGAACACTGAAAGAGGAGGGGAGGAATAGCGTGAAAGGAGAAGAAAGGAAGCAAATGGGAGAAAACAGATGATGAAGTAACATTAATTTTGCCCACCACATAAGGAGATAGAAAGGGACTCGTGTGAGTTCTGTGATAACAAAAGCGATTTCATGCTTATCTTCCACTCGTACCTTGAGTTATTTTGCCTTAATTGTATAGTGTCGGACACGAAACAAATTGGAATTGTATCACATGCATAAATTGTGGAATATGTTCTTGTCATGCTCGCCTCCACATTTATGGCTTTCTCCTAAACTTCCAAAACTCCCCATGCTCAACTAAGTAGTGGGCAAAGGAGTGAGAAAGTGGATTTCTGATTTGGTTTTGCTTCACAAAACAAAGACAAACAACATGAAGAGGACGGAAAGTGAGAGCAAATCTTATTTCCGGTTGAGAGGAACCAGAAAATTGCAACTTCTGGAAGAAACAAGGGCCAAAAATAAATGAGAACTGGGAAGAGTCAAGAATTTGAGATTAACAATGATGACAACAATGAACTTAATACAATGAAAAGCCTTCAGGGTTAAGAGGGAAAGACGGGATGAGTAATGAGATTGGGAGCAAAATGGCGTATGTATTATCTTGAACAATAATGATGGGACATGGTTTTTTTTTTGAGAAAATGGAAAGGATCAATTTACTGATTTCCTTGCGTCCTCTCAAGATAATTAGAAAGCAGGAATGTTTTCGAAGAAAAGGACATAAATCATTAAGGACAACAGAAATGGATGGAATGGCACAATTGATTTATTATGTAAGATTCCCAAGGTCTCAAACAAAACAAATATTCGATTGCCGAATAAATAATTTCCTTCTCGGCTCGAGTCTAACAAAATTAACAGTCCGTGGGAAAGTTGTACATATGTATGTATAACTTATGCTGATTTAATTCTGGGCATCCGTGCGAAGTAAACAATATATTGATTCAACCGATATTGACTTGTTGTTGTCCGCAGTTCAATATCACAGACATATTTTTTAGACCAATTCAATCTTTATATACATGCCACAGAAAAAATCAGTCATTCCAAGACATTGTGTGGTGAAACCCAACAAAGAAATGAAAGTAAAAGGAAGGAAAGCCGGACAGCGGAAAAGAAAAGAGAAAGCGGACGAGAAAAAAAATACAAAAACGTATGGGGAAAATTCTAATATGGACGACGGATGCGATATCTTGATAGAAAGGCAGGCAACGAAAAGGAGCAAATTCTAAAGAAAAGAAAAATGCTGCTGCAAATACACAGAAAGAAAATGAAAGCGACGGAAATTTAGAGATGAAACTGCACAAAATAGAAAGGAAGAGACAAGCCGTTGAAAGTAGGAAGAAAGAGATAACGGCAGAAACAACAACACAATAGAGGAACAAAAATAGAAAGAAAGAAAGCAACGATAACTAAAGCGAAGAAGGAAACACAAACATCTGAAAATAGAAAGCAGAGAAAAGAGAAAATTGAATAAAGGGGAAAGCAAAATTAAGGAGAGAAAATTGAAGAAGATAAAGGAGAACAAGAAAGAAGGCAAAAGAGAAAGTTGAAGAAGATAAGGAGGAACAAGAAAGAAGGAAAAAGCGAAAATTGAAAGTAAAGAAGAGCGCAAACAGAAAGAAAGGAGAATAAATAGAAAATGAGAAAGTATAGAGTAAAAGCTGAAGATAAGAATGAAGATGTCTAACACAAATACTTTTGCATACTACATTTTGCAAACATATGTGACATCTAGCACGCACTTGACTACCACAAGACTCTAAAAAAGGGATTGTTTTGAAATCGGGAAGAAGCAAGAGAAACAAATTTGTAAAGCCAAGTTCAATCCCCCGAGCATTCCCCAACAAAAAAAACAGGATATAAAGGCTTCGCAATAATGCTTGAAGAACAATGACTGAGGAATAGGAGACGAGAATAATAAAATCCTAGAATGAGATTACATTACAGAGTGAAAGGAGTCAGTGAAGTGAATAGGGAAAAGAGCCATGAAAAAGAGTTGGGGAGGTCAGAAACAACAACACCATTGAAATTATTCCCTCTCTCTCCATAGTAATTTTACCCTTTCTGCGTCCAAAACTAAAAAAAAAAGAATCTTGTCAGACACACAACAACCCAGAAAAAACCCTGGAAATAGGACCACATTACGAAATTTTCTCCTATTATCAACAAGATTACTTCTGTGAACAACACTTTCCCTGCACGTGTCGTCCGACAATCCACACTGCTGCGCCAGCAAATAATGTTACACACCATATTTTTTTGCCATAACAAAGGAACATCACTTGGTAAATTTATGTAAACACAAGACCACAAAATTTACTTCACTGCATAGTTACATTATACATAGGAATCATATACACAGTGCAGTGTTCCTCCCTTATTTTTAGAGCAATTGCTTTTCTTCAATGTATATCAACGCCTCTCACACTCCCCATCAAATACTACATTTATCATTCTTCACATCCCATTTCACCCTCTCTATTCCTCTCTCTCTTTCGCTTTCTGTCTCTTTCTCTATCTTTCTCTCACTTTCTCTTTCTTTCTCTCTCTCAGGCTTTCTACTTTCTCTTTCTACTTTCTCCACACCCTCGTTTCCCTGACGTCTGTTCTCCTTTACGGACACAAACTCTCAGTCCCCCCTCCACTTTTAGCTATTGAAAAAAAAGATCGACATGACTTGCAAAGATAAGAGAGCACGTCAAATGAAACGGGGAATTCCGTATGTGCGGGGAAGGGTAAATACGTAAAATGAGAGGAAGGAATAGTAGGAATCTATTGGGAGATGGAAATTGGGAGCAAGATGATAGTGGGTGATGCAACGTAAGCACTTGGACAGAGAGGAAGTACGAGGAGATAGAAAAAAAACACGAGAAATTGGTATATGATAAGAAGGCATAAAAAAGGCGAGAGATTAAGGAGCACACATGATAAAGGAGATGGAGGAAGAAGATATGATTACATCACACAAAGAGCAACACACATTGGACGAAAAATGAAAGGCGCAAGGGCGACGGAATAATAAAGGGGACGGAAATCCAGAGGAATAATAAAGGGGAGAAAAAAGCTCCACGAAAAGAGGAACGACAAAAGGGACATACAAAGAAGCAGGCAAAATCAGATAGAAAGAAGGAGAAAAAGAGAGACTCCGTAGAAAAGGAAACGAGGGGCGTCAAGAAAAAGAATAAAATACTTCAGAGAAAATAATGGAAAACATAAATTATATACAGAGATTGAGAGAGAAGAAGGAAAGTGCAAGTGGATAAAAATGGAAGTATGAGAGAGAGAGAAAGCGAAAGAGCAAGAAAAAGCCAAACAGATAGAGAGAGTAAGTGCAAACGGGAGAGAGAACGTGCAGAGAGAGAAAGCGTGAAAGAGAGCGAGGGAAGCCAAAGAACAAGTTGGTGAAAGCATAGTTGGCATAAACGAAAATCAGAGAGAGAATATGGAGAAAGTGGACAAATAATTTGAACCTGGCAGTAAAGATGAAGACATCAGAGAGAATTGACTGAAAAAATAGATCGAGAAGGGAAGATTAGGTGAAAAAATAAGAAAAGCAAAGAGTAACCATTGGAGAAGGAAGATACAAAAGAAAAATGAGACAAGCGAAAGGAGAAGGATAAACGTGACCAAAGGAGGGAAAAATGAGAGAAAAGCCTAAGAGAATGCTGAAAGACATATATGAAAGAGAGGTACAAGAAAGAGATATGCGGAAGAAATATAAGAGACAAGAAGGGGGCACTGTTAGAGGAAAGAGAACACGTGAGAAGATAAAAATCACATTGAGGGAGAAACGGAAGAACGGAACCATAAGGAAAGATAAGAGAATGAGAAAACACATGGGGAAACGGAGTGAGACAAAGAAAGGAAAGGGATAAAGGGCAGAGAATAAAGTCATAGGGATGGATGAAAGAAAAAAGAAAGAAAAACGTGAGTGTGAAGACCAATTTTTTGAAGAGGTAGAAGGGAAAGATGAACATGGGAGAGAAATGAAGATGGAGAGGACGAGATTGGGGGGTCTGGCAAAAGCAAGTGATTTTACTGATGAAAGAAAAGTGAGTGTGTGTGGGGTATTACTCCGATGGAAGGAGGCAATTGATGTGAACAGGCACTCGTGTAATGTTAGACTTGTAGGAATTCGTCTCCGTCCTCACTTTTGCCTTCGGACTCACTCCCATCCCAATAAACATATACAGAGTGAGACCCAGATCAGTGAGAAGGGAATGGGAGAGGGAAAAACTCAAATGATGAAGGGAAACACCGAGATAGAGAGTAAACTCTACACATGTATACACGCTGGGCTCACACACTACGTTTTTACGGGTACGGAGAGAGAGCAAACGAAAGAGAGAGAAAGAGAGAGATAGAGTGAGAGACAGAAAGAGTGCTTGAAATATTCCAGACACTTGTCTGTGAAGTTTCCATTAATAAAATAGAATGAACACCCCTTTTGCTCCCGCATTAGTACGCGCACACAACAAATACACAAACACACACGTTCCTCATTCAGAGGTTGATAAGCCAGTCTTCCATATTGGGCTTTCTCCACACTAACGGCCCCCGTTTTGGATCTTCTCAAATTAAATGTATACGTTTTACACGTGGCCATTAATTGAATTTAAATATGTGCGGTTGGGCCCCTAATTTCCATCTTACCCATTCTCCCTGTCTCCTTCTTCCTATTTATTTCCGAATATTTAATTTTGTCACTGTTTCCTCGGATTTTCTCTCTCTGTTTAGCTCTCTGCGGTTTACTGGTTTTTTTCTATATGCAAACTTCCGTCTTCTTCGTGTCGCTCCCTTTGCTTTCTTTTCAACCGCTCATTCTCTCTCTTTCACCCTTTACTATCTCTCTCACTCCTGTCTTTCTGTTCGGGCGCTCTCTATGTTTCTTTATTTTCTATCGATATCTCTATTTCTCCTTTGGTTATACTGAGCTACCTCGCTGTTTCATTTTTTTAATTTTCTATCAATCTCTTTCGCTCAACCTCTCTCTCTCTCTCGTTGCTTCTTCTTTCTCTCTCCCGCTTTTATCCGTCTCGTCACTCCTGCTCTCTTTTCTCTCTCCTTTTTCTCTCCTTTTCCTCTCTTTTCTCTCTCCTTTCCCCCTCTTTTCTCTCTCGTTTCTCTCTCTTCCGCTCTCGTTTCTCTCTCTCCTTTTTCTTACTGTCTCCCTCTTTTTCCGTTTTCCCCCACTATTTCCACTCCTTTTGTTTTGTCTCTCTCCAACTTCCCTGCTCTCATTCCTCCTCCCGTGTCTCGCATTCGTTGTCCTTATCCCTCTCATTCCTTATCTCTCCTGCTCCCAATCTCGTCCTCTTTTGTGTCCAATTTCTCCTTAAGCACGTACATTAAGCATTCGCCTTCCCTTCCCTTCCCTCCTCCATGTAGTTCCCGCAAAATTTCCCATTAAGTGACAGAAATACAACTAACCAGGGGAAATGTATCGGACATTCCCGAGTGGTTACAACGTGGAATATGGGGAATTTGTCCTGTAAACTAAACGTGAGAGCATCTCTCCAGCTTTTGCATCTCTCCAAATTAACTTCAACAAATGACAATTCCTTGAGATATCTCCACGTCCAAGGGAATCAGACAGACTATATTACTCGGGTGTGCATACATTGGAAGGGACTGGTCCATATGGAGATAGCGGAAGGAGTAGTAGCAGTACTTGGCACAATTTCTCCGACAACGTGTACTTAAAAGGGGAGAGAGAGAGAGAAGGGGAAGAACATTTGCGTAAGTGGGGTAGTTGACTCTACCCCTTCTCTACCCGGCCAGTTCCAGTGGCACCCCATTCATTTCTTCCTGGAAATAAATTCTTTGTGTAATTACATCGTCCGCTTTCTCTTCCTTTGTCAGGGGATACAGACTGTACAAAACCCAGTTGCCATGTTTTATCCGTGGTAGTAATAGACACATGTTCTGTTGTGTTTGTTTTTACTTGGCTTACACACACAGTAGCATTTGTCCTATTAGTGCTCCTTTTCTTTCTCTTCATTCATCTTACTCTCTTCCTCTCACTTTCTCTCTCTCTTTCTCTTTCTTCATCTCACTTTCTCTCTTTCTCATACTTTCTCTCTATCTTTACCTTTTTTCACTCACTATCTCTCTTTCTCCCACTTTCTCGCTCTTTCTTTCACTTTTTCCCTATCACTATCTCTCTTTCTCCCACGTTCTCTCTCGTTCTGTCCGTTTATCTCTTTTCAACCTCTCTATATCTCTGTTTTTCTTTTTCAATCTCTCCTTCTCTCTGCTTTGCTTTTTTCAATCTCCCTTTCTCTCCGTTTGTTTTCCATGTCCATCTCTCCTTCTCCCTCCTTCTCTCTCTCCCTCTTCGGTTCCAAATCTCTGACAAGAGAATCCGAGGAGACACATATGCTTGTGGTGACAAAAGTGGAAGTACATAGGGTCTGCTCCTCTTTATTTCTTCTTCTGTCTTTGAATGTTTCTTCTAGTCTCCGGTACTAGCCATTCCCTGCAGGCTTTATCCTTACTTCTGCGGCTCCCAGTATTTTTCCCTTTCTGTAGTTCTACTTTTTTCTAGGGAGCGGGATATGTTTTTAACGTAGTTTTAATCTGTCACGCGCTTGTTTCTTCCTTGCAATTATTTCTTCTTTTATACATATGTATGTATGTATAGCTTCATTAGCAGCAATCGTTTTTTCTTTTTGTTGATTTTTTCAGGTCTCTTTTTTTTAATTATAATTGCTGGTATTCGTACGTTTTTTTGCCTTCTCTTACCGCTTCCACTGTTTTGAATTTTCTTTCTTTTATAAGCTTTCACTTTATTTGTTGAATTTTCTCTTTTTTCTGATTTCCGTTCCGCTTTCAGCTCGGTGTCGTCTTTAATTTTTTTCCTTTTGGGTTTTTTCTGTATTTCTACCTGCTTACTCGTATTTGTTCTGCTTTCTCTTTGTTTGTGCCTCTTTATCACTATTCGTGTTCAACTTCTCTTCCTATTTCTTCTCCCGGTCATTGTCATTGTGAGAAGTCTTTCTCAAATATGTTTCCCCGTTACCTATCCCCGTTACCTATCCCCACAAATCTCTGACGCCCTCCTTCGTCCATACATTTTTGTGAATCATTCAAATGGTATGTTCCTGTCTCCAGCGGCGGTTCCCTGGAAGAAATAGTAATTCTTGTCATACGACCTCCATCTTCCCCCGGTGGTCGTTGATTACAGTTACAGAACAAGTAATTATTTCTCGCTATTTTCCCTTTTTCTCCAGCCTTGCCCAGCAGGATTCCATTTGTATTTGGTGTTTAATCTTTATCTGTAGCTGAATACCACTACTTACAACCTTGTCCTACACTATATGGGAAATCCACTTATCCACGTTGTTTTTCCTTTTCCTTGAGTAATTTCTCAATTGCCTGCCCCCTTTTGCCCTCCATTTCCTTCTCCTTGGCTTAGTCCCATTCCATGTTTGGGACAATATTTTGTCCACAGCTTTCCCATTTGGAGGAGGAGAATGTCTAGGAAATATCTTCTTGTCCCCCTTATTTTTCTCCCTGTCAAAGCATAACTTTCTCTTGGTATTTAGCACATGACAAGGACATTTGTTCACGGAAGAAACTGTCACTGACCTGACTCTCTAATCTTTGGGGTAACCCCCCAAATGTTTTCTTCCTGGCCCCCACGACAGTCCAAAAAGGAGACGTGAGTGGACTGATAGACTGGCCCCAGGCGGAAGAGATAAGGAAAAAGATAATGAAGAAAAGGTGGAGGAGAGGAGTAGATGTGAATTTATCCCAGCCAACTTGCATCTAATTATGAAGCGACAAGAGCATAGCTATATAATCTAGTGTGCATATGCATATATATATATAGTAAATATAAATGGGGAAATGGTGAAATGGTGAAAGTTTGCCCAAAAGCTCTCTCTCTCTCCTCTCATCCCCAGTTTTTCTGGGTCCAATTACTTCCCTCGTATTTCTCCTATCCTATATATCCCTCTTCCATCATCTTCACCAACCATGAAATAAAAAAAAGAAAGGTATTTTGAGTGGGTAGGAAATATACATATAAACATATACATCATACTTAAGCCACATCTCTATAAGTTGAACAATTTATCATTTATGTATAACCCCCCTAAATATGTATGTACAAGCGTGCTTCCCCTCCAAAGCAGCCAAGAGGATTACGGAGAGTATTTTGTGGGAAAGTCAGATAGCCGATTATGCCTGTACCGGAGGAGAAAAAAAAGACTTAGCGCTTATATAATTCCTTTTGCCCACAGAATTTTTTTCTATAACATTTTTCCACTCCTCTTCCACATGGTGGATATTATACCTTATGTAACCATACCCATGTACTTACGCATGCCTTCAGTACACAAAAAGACGTAGAGACTTTGTATTTGCGTGGGATTGCCTTCTCTCTCCCATTTTTTGACGTGAGCCGGAGAAGGACAGGAGAAAAAAGGATGACACCCACAAGGAAAATGGTTCTTGTGTCACAGGGCGGATTATATCCGAGGGAAGAGAATCCTCCCGTAAAACGTCCGATCAGTTTAGGGGTTTGCTTCAACGGAGAAGCCTTCAATGTGAAAAAGAGGAGGGGGGAAGGGTGAGGGAGAAACGCACATGTATAAGCCGGTAATACACTCCCATGGCATGGTAAGGCCGAGAAAGGGGAAACGGAAGGATGATTACGACTGGGAGAAAGCTTGTCAAAAATATACTGCAAAAAACACGTACATAAAGAAGGAGGAGAAAAGTGAGCCATTTAATACCTTCGAGGATAACAGGCGGGATTTTATAAATTCGGAAATGGAAGTAGCTGGAAAAGCCGGGGAAATGATCAAAGAAACAACCGATATGTAGTAGCCAAGTTACCGGTAATATTTAGATATTAGCGAAAAACGGAGGGAAAGGGTAAAATAGAGGACATGGGAGTCATAAAAGGAGCATATGACTAAGGAATTTAAGAAAAAGGAAAAATCCCATGGGGAAGGAGACGGATGAGTTGAGATAAAGGGAGTGGCATTGGAAGATAGGGGGGTGGAGGGGAAGATAAGGGAATAAAGGAGGCTACGGGCATGAGAAATTGGAAGAGACAGCGAGGAAAGAAAGAAATTATTAGGAGCATAACTCCCAGGGGAGAGAGAGAACGGAGAAGGGCACAATTTCATCTTCTTATGACTTCCCCACAAGAACAGAGAGAAGAAGAGTTCGCATGTGTGTGTAAGAGACCATGGGGAAAGCATTACGAGGCATTCGAGTAATTAAGTCCTTCCTCGCTCCCTCTCCTTTAATAGTCGCCATCACAAGTTATTAATAAACGTCGACAAAGATTTGCTCATTCTTCATTAATAGCCTCCGCTCAACTATACAGGCTTTCTTTTTCTCTCTCGTCTCACTTTCTTTCTTTCTTCTTCTTCTCTCAATTTCTCTCTCTTCTCTCGCTGTCTTTCTCTTTTTCTAATTTTCTCTCTTCTCTCGCTTTCTCTCTTTTTCTCTCTCTTCTCTCGCTTTCTCTCTCTTTCTCTCTTTTTCTCTCTCTTCTCTCGCATTCTCTCTCTTTTTCTAATTTTCTCTCTTCTCTCGCTTTCTCTCTTTTTCTCTCTCTTCTCTCGCTGACTCTCTTTTTCTAATTTTCTCTCTTCTCTCGCTGTCTCTCTTTTTCTAATTTTCTCTCTTCTCTCGCTGTCTCTCTTTTTCTAATTTTCTCTCTTCTCTCGCTTTCTCTCAATTTCTCTCTCTCTGCTCTCGCTGTCTCTCTCTTTTTCTAATTTTCTCTCTTCTCTAGCTTTCTCTCTTTTTCTCTCGCTTTCTCTCTCTTTTTCAAATTTTCTCTCTTTCTCTCTCTCATTGTCTCTTTTCTTTACTCTTTTTCTTTATTTCGCTCTCTTTCTCTCTCTCTTTTTCTCTTTGTTTTATCTATTTCCCTCACTTCCTCTCTTACCTTCTTTTATTTTCTCTCTTCTTCTCTCTATTTTTCTCTCTCTCGTTCTCTCATTTTCTGTCTGTTTTCTCACTTTCTATTTCTTGTTGTCTCATTTGCTTTCTCTCTGACTCTTCCTCTCTGTTTCACTTTCTTCTTTCTCTGTCTCACTTTCTTTCTTCCTCTCTCCTCTCACTTTCTCTGTTGCTTCACTTCCCTCTCTTCCCTCTCATTCTCAATGTTTTCTTTATGCTTATCTTGCCGGAGCTTTCTCTCCCCAACTGCCCTCTTTTCCGTTCTCTTCCTTCGCATTGGAGTATATGCTTCTGCATGCTCGTCAGAGCTAATTAGCTCATACACAGACACATTTGGTCGCCCGTCATTTCACTCATTTTTCGGTGGTTAACCGCATTTTCTCTCAGGGGATGGAGGAGCTGAAAGGGAGAGAGAGAGCGAGAAGAAGGAAAACAGAAGAAATATAATTGTAAATGTGTAACTTCTCAACTTCTCACACCGCGTGCCTGTCTACATGCATCTCTTTTTACAGGTTTTTTGAACTGAATTTATGCAGCCCGTCCACATGCACTATCTACATATCGTGTTTTTATATCCAGTTTCACCAATTTTGGACAGCACTTTCTCTTTGTTCTCATTTCCTCCTGTCCATCTCACAAATTTGCTCGTTTTCACTTTGTGGTCGTCCTCCCTCTTGTAGCATGTGATTTGTCATTTCCTTGTAATTGGTTACTTCATCCATCCTTTTAATTATCTTCTCTGAAGCTCTTTCTCCCTCCCAAGGACGTGACAGGCTCCAATTAATTTCATAGCTGAGCCAAGTGTTTTGTTGGCACATATAATGCAATTAAAACTTAATGGACCAGAACCAGGAGAATATGGCCTTAACAGTATTACCACGTCCTATAATTTTTATGGTCTCATTTTGTACTTAGAATTTTGTAATAAAACTCATGACCGTTGCGCTTGGTTTAGTAGCTAAACCGCAAATTAACAATTGCTTTAGGGGGAAATCGTTGTGAGAGTATAGGTAAAAATGTGCTTAGAGACACAAGGAGATGGGGAGAGAGGGAGACGGAGAGATCCAAAAAATGTACACAAGCCCCAAACAGGATTCCAAACAACCTCTGGTTTGTCCATTGAAACGTGAGAGAGAGAGAGAGAGAGAGAGAGAGAGAGATACTAAAGGAGGGAAATCTCAAAAAATGATCACGTCCTTTCCCATCCGCACGTGCAAGAGTCTCATCCGGGAATTTCGACTGAATTTTAATCACGTACTCGCAGCAAGGTGGGCAAGTTTCCCTCCAATTTTGTTTCCCCTCAACATGTTCCAAACTGAAACAGTGAACTTGAACATTTCCAATGTATGCCAGCATATAATTACGTACATATGTTCTCGCATAGAAGAGAATCAGGACGAAAATTAGGCCAGGTCAAAGGAGAAAGTCGGACGGAGGAAAACGGAGGAGTTTCGTGCAAGACAAGAACTTCTCCTTCAATTTCTCCCTCAGCATTTCCAATTACTTTTGATTCCTTCAAAACAAAATCTTGGGAAATATCTCGAAATTAATTTAGCAATTTTGGAAAATTAATTGAAGAATAATTACATTTCGTAGTTTGTTTTTCTCCATGCAATATATTTCAATTTTTGTTCCTTTCTTTAAGGCTTCTGGGAATGTGGGGGAAAGAAATGTGGAAGTTGTCGTGCTGAATATTAGATTGGAGGCCACATTAATTATATGACACATGTAACCCTCGTGGGTATCCGAAAGCATGTTGGATTCCCAGAATCCTGTTGTTTCCCGTGGGAATTTACGGTCCTCCCTAAAAATTAACTGTTACTTTCTTCAATTGCTCCCTTGGTTTATATACACTACAATGTTTTTTTCCCCATTTTTTATCAACCCTTTGCAAAATATTTTTGAATGGGGAAGGTAAAAAAAAAATGTTTGTAAACTTCCATTTGTTTACCCACTATAATAGTACCTGCACGTTCTCAACTGTCAAGCTGCCACCTAGACGGAGCTTGGGAGACAGTGGAAGGCTTGTCTTCATTACGCTTGACCTAGAAGGGGATACAAGAGGATGTGGAGGAGAAATGGCTTTGACAAAACACACACCTTGTTTTCCAATGGTAGAATAATAATAATAAAAGTAACCATAACCAGGCCAGGGTTTCCTCTCATGGAGCAAGAAATACACATTCATTCACGAGATCTTACTAACCTAAATCTTGTGCGCAAAAAAAAAAAAACGGAAAGTTTTTGCGTCGTAAAAATTCGAGGCTTCTGTTATCACAATGAGAATGTTTTGAAGGGAAAATATGAGGGCACAAGAAACTATTATTACCCCAAGAAAAGAATGAAAAAGTAAAGAAGTAGACTCTTGTCATCATTTTCAAACACTTCGTCTCCAACGTTTTCTCCTTTTACTTGTTCTCCACCCGGAAACTAACAAATTTTGATGGAAAAGGGCAACTTTGTTTTAGTTTTAGTTACCCCCATTTTGTAAATGTATACGTCCTTAGAAGCTAATACGCATCTTGACTTCACCCACGTCCACAAAGAAGGTCCTTTGGAACTACATTTCAGAATTTATTGAATTTCTTTGTCAAGACATTTTCATGAAAGAACCCTTTTTTTAATTTGAGTTTTCTCTTTGGAGGAGAAAGGTTTCTTGAATAAGAAATGTGGGGAAAGTAGGTTGTCAAATATGTATGGGGGAAGTGACAATTAACTCCGGCCTTTTATGGTTACACTCACTCTCTTTGTGTCAAGTGGAAGCTAATGACTGAATAAATGATTCAGCACAATTTGCTTTCCCCACATTTGTCCCCGTTTCTTTCTATTACTCTTTCGCAGATTCTCTTTCTCTTCCCTTGCCGTTCCCACCGCTTTCTCTGTCAATACCTTGGGAAATCTTCCGACCCGACAATGCACACACGTGTCTCTGTGCTCAAAGATGTACTAAATACTAGAAATAATAAGGGAGAATGACGCAGTGGAACTATTATTAGACTACCACAAGAGTAAAAATCAAGTCCAGGAGAGAAGTCTAGTAGAAATTGTTGGCGAAAGTATAGTAGAAATTCTTGGAGATAGTCTAGTAGAAATTATTGGATAAAGTCTAGTAGAAATTATTGGAGAAAGTATAGTAGAAATAAGTGGAGAGAGTCTAGTAGAAATTATTGAAGAAAGTATAGTAGAAATTATAAAAGAAAGTGTAGTAAAAATTATAAAAGAAAGTCTAGTAGAAATTATTAAAGAAAGTCCAGTAGAAATGATAAAAGAAAGTCTAAGATCAATTACAGGAGAAATTCTCGTCGAAATTTTTGGAGAAAGTCTAGTAAAAATTCTAGTTTAGTCTAGTACAAAGTCCATGAGAATGACTAAGAGAATTTCCAGGAGAAAGTCTAAGAGAATGTCCAGGAGAAAATCTAAAGAAATTACAGAAGAAAGTCTAAAGAAATTACAGGAGAAATTACAATGCATTGTCAAAGAGAAAATATAGGAAAAATTACCGGAGAAAGTCTTGTAGAACCTATGAGAGAAAGCCATAATAGAAATTGGTAAGAAATCAGAGGCTGTGAAAAATTATTCAAAAGAAAAAGAAGGCACTTAATACGAAGATGAAAGCCCTGTATGGCATTACGTATGAAGGTATTATAACAAAAACGTCAACGTATAGCGGGAGCATATTCTCATATAATCAAATTAAATAGTGGGCACCTACCTAGAAAGTCATTTCAAATCTAAAAATAGGGAACACAAGGAATTGTCCATTCAATGAGCAAGACAACCCAATTGAGCATGAAAGCTAATACTTTACCCTGAAAAATCAAACCACGGTGAAGTCAATGCTGATTGTCAATGCAGGGATAGAAAAATGGCGATTTCATGGAATATTATTGGCAAAGTTTTCTCCGTTGGTAACAGGAATTACGACGGTATCCGCTACGTATTCTATTACTAAAAACTGGGTGCGTTCAGGCTAAGAAAGCCAAGAAGGCTATATAAAGCCTGAGAAAATGGAAAGAGAAAAAAAGAAATTGGAAGCCAACTAATTGAATTGGAAAATCATACATTCACTCTCGTTGGTGTAGTCATTTGAGAGGAAGAAAGGAGTCATTGAGTCCCATTACGACTCTCTGGTGAATACCCAGCCATTTTCCAGTTTAGCCAATAACATACATAATGAAAATGTCCGGGTTACCCATCAGGGCTAACCCCAACCAAGTATCTACTGATCGTCTTGACAAAAATTGGGCCTATAAATATAACTGAACCAGAAAATAGCTTTTTTCATTATTCAATTTTATTTTCAATGAGCAATCCCATCTTATATGACATGACCCATAATTCCGTGAATATTCCATAACGATACAGGGCAAGAAAATCTATCATTTTCTTCCTTCTTCAATTACGCTATCATTCAATCAAATTATCATTAACAATTCATCCTTAGAGCAGAGAATTCAGAGGGAATTCAAGCGGATTTATGCCGGATTTTATTCCTAATTTTGGGCAAAATTAAAATTTATTGGATATAATTTGAAGAAATTAGGAATTTTACACACAGGATTTTGGTGAACTTGCAAAGATTAAATTGCACTTGGTGTAAGGGAATGTGGGAAAAGGATGGAGTAAATTCCTTATTGGTAACGCGAATGTCCCTACGAAAATGCCACCCCACAGCCAGACACAAACATATAGAATTATTTCACACAAAATCAAATTGGTTCGTTCCAGGAAGTCTCATTCCATTTCACCCAATTCCTATCTCTCCCTAAAACGCCCCTCCATAAGTAGTGTGCGGTGGCGGGAAAGAGGAAGAACAGCAGCAGCTGTCCGGAGGAAGAAGAAATAGTGGAAAGTGGCAGTAGGAGAAAGTCAAGCAAAAGTCAGGGTACTTACTCGCAGAAGTACCTTCCAGCACGTATGTATACGCATACATATCCAGAAATGTAGCACACACGCCAGCACGCATATCAAATGGAGGAGAATATGGAAGAGAGCTTAATATAAAACAAATAATCACGACTTCACCAGCAAAGATTCTCGCTGATAAAGCTGATTAGCAGAACACTTCCCCCTTCAACCACCATCATGGTCTTTTCCTCCCTTTAATGACTCCACACAGGCCTTTCTCCCTCTCTTTCTCTCTCTCTCTCTCTCTCTCTGTCTCTATCCTTTATTTACTTCCAACACATGCAAATTTCCATCGACATGCCAAGCCGGATCAACGTGACATGGAGAAGATCTTCTCCAACCAGAATGCGCTCCTTTTATAATAATGCTATTTTTTCTTTCTCTTTCATTACTCATTCTGCTTTGTCATTTCCCATCTCCCATTCTTCTCTCCTTCAATCTCTCTCATCTCAATGTCTCATTTTTTTCAATAATCTCCCTCCATTTCTTGTTCCCCTGGATTTCTGGGCTCTCGCTATTTTCTTATCTTTTTTCTCTCTCCTTAATATTTCTGTCTCTTTATTTTCTTTATGTCTCTCTACTTTCGTCTATTTCCCTATATTTTCATCTTTCTCGCTTCTCTATATTTTACTCTTTTATCATTCTCTTAGTTTATCTCTCTTTCTTCTGTTCTCTTTCTTTCTCCTCATAATTTACCTCTCTCGATCTTTATATTTTCCTCCCTTTCTTCTCCTAATTTAACCCTCCCATTCTTTCTATTTTCCTCTTTTTTTCTCCTCAGTTCAGTTTTATCTTTCTGTCTCCTCTTAATTTATTTTTCTCTTTCTTTCTCTTCTTAATTTATTTTTCGCTTTCTTTCTATTTTCTTCTCTCTTTCTCCTCTTCTCTCTTAATTTAACATTCTTGTTCTTATTATTTTCCTCTTTCTTTCTCCTCTTAATTTAACCTTCTCGTTCTTTCTGTTTTCCTCTTTCTTTCTCCTCTTAATTTAACCTTCTCGTTCTTATTATTTTCCTCTTTCTTTCTCCTCTTAATTTATTTTTCTCTTACTTTCTCCTCCTCATTTATCACTTTCTTTCTACTCCTAATTTATCAGTTTATTTTTCATCTTAATTAATTTTTCTCTTACTTTCTCCCCGTAATTGATCTCTTTCTTTCTATTTTCTTCTATCATTCTCCTCTTAATTTAGCCTTCTCGTTCTTTTTATTTTCCACTTTCTTTCTCCTCTTAATTTATTTTTCTCTTTCTTTCTCCTCCCAATTTATTTTCCTCTTAATATATCTCCTTGTTTCTGTTTTCTTCTCTCCCTGCCATCTCTTAATTTACCTATCTCGTTCTTTCTACTTTCCTCTTAACTTCTATTTTTCTTTCTATTTCTCTTTTCCTCTGCCCTCGATTTTCCTCTCTGCCTACGTTTCCCACTCTCTCAAACTCTGTGCCTTCTCTGTCGTAAAGCTCCTCTCGTCTCTATCTAGATATTCTTTATACATCCGGATGTGTCTGAGTTGTTTTGTAATTACGGCTCTGCTAAATTATTCCTGTTACTACATTTTTCCAAGGATCCATCACGTTTCTCATTCTAATTTTCCCTGCCTCCTGCATTGACTCCCCTCGTCATATACCGATTTCCATAGCCGTTTCCCGTTACCATTAAGTTGATGACCAAGAAAGTCAGAAAAGAGTTAACGACAGTCCATTTTCGGGGACAAATAGAGTAACACTGATGAAAATGACAACGTGGGTGGGACACCAATTTATCAGGAAGATCATCTGCCGCTCATTATATAGTTTTTAGAGACAAAAAAAGACCTCCGAAATTGAGAATGTATTTAGGTTTTCTCACAGAAAATTGGTTTGCATCTTGTTTCCATGGTTGATGTTGAAAATAGAACAATGGAATGAATTCCCAAGCCTGCCGAGACCCATTTCCCACAATTCCTCCCTCAATTGTGCAGGGATAATGATGGAAAGACTAAAATGGATGGGACAAGAGAGTCAAGAAAAAAGGTTGATGGTCCTTCCACGAAAGTGACAGATGTCTGCCAAGTTAATCAGCGTCCGTTTGCAAGGAAACGTGGAAGGAGGAGAAAGAAATATGACACTCTAGTCATCCCATCATTCGTTGGGGAAACTTAAATCCTCTTAGGCATTTTTTCCGCCAATTTCTTCGAAGGTCCCCCAGCAAAATCGCTTCTCCAATTTTGCCTCAAATTTCCAAAAGCAAAATGAGGGAAAATAAGGGTCATTAAAGAAACTGTACATTTCCCCAGAAAAAACCATGATAATATCAGAGGAAATAACAAATATTTCCGACGGAGGCAAAATATACAAGAAAAAATTAAATGTAGCAAAAAAATACATAATAGAAGAGAAAGCAAAAATCCGCTGGAAAATTTCATTTCCGCACTGCACAGGAAAGTCTTGAATGGGAGCAAAAGCCATGGGAAATGTCAAATAATAGGATAAACGAAAAAGTAACAAAAAAGAATCATAACAAAATAGCTGACGAGACGAGAGACGAGCAACTCCATCACAAATATTTTGGAGTGGAAAAAAACTGAATGCACAAGCAGTGGCAAAAAAAGAAAATTGAGCATAAAAGGAAAGAATCCAAGTTTTAAAAGTTCCTCCTCCGGAAGGAAACCACAGTTGTATACACATGAAGTCTGTATTTATTTTATTTACTTCATATTTTATTTATACCCGGACAAGTGGAATTTTTGGTGCTACACCATCCTTTTCACATTCACAAAGGGACAAAAAATAGAAAATGTGCCTTGGTAAAAGAATGTGATGAGGTCAGAGGAAATTTCTGAGTGAGTCCCAAAGCTCAGAACATTATTACGTAGAAAAATCCTTGCACAAACAAAATATGCGAAATAATATTTCCCAATCTTTTCACATAAGCACTCAGAATCAACAAAAAAAGATGGGAGAACACGAACAAATTATTTCATGCAAAGAAAAAACTAACCAGAGATATGCCAAGACAGTAATCACACAATACATTCTGTATTCATGGGGGAAGGGAGACAGCCACAGAATGAAAATATGAAAGGAAAAGCATGAGACAGACAAAGAGAAAACGTGCGAGGTAGAGAGAAGCGTTGATGGAGAAAAGTGTGGGAGAAAAACGATGGATGAATGAATAGTGAAAATGAGAAAGAAAAACTTTCTTCCTAAGCTAAGAAATTGAGCTGTGTGAGTGAACTCAAAATGAAAGAATGAACATGACGCCAAACAAGACGAAACAACGAGCAACTATTACATATGGGGAAGAAAATGAGGAAAAAAGTTAAGGAGGCACATTAATGATCAAATGAATTCGTAAAAGGAGAGGGAAAAATTTGGTGTGGAGAAAGTTACATTTAAAAACATAGATAGTGCAGTAGAGAAAGTAGTGCGAAGAAGGGCGAGAGAATACAAGAATTGTATTCATCCAGAAAAAATTGAGTAAACCAAATTAGTGAAAGTACAGCCAAAAACTGAGGGAGAAAAATACCATAACACAGAGGAAACGGGAGACAGAACAAGGGAAAGAATGAAAGAAATACAGTAAATGAAGGTAGATATTGAGGAGGAGAGTGAGAGATAATCAATGAGACCAAGGTGTGACAAAGATGTGAGAGAAAGTAAACAAATACAGTAAAGACAACAAGGAAAAGTAGGAAAATAAGATAGACATAGAGAAAGCAAGAAAACATGCGAGAGAAGGCAAGAGAAAGTGTGAAAGAACGCTAGAAAAATTGTGAGAGATGTGAAACTAAGCGAGGAAGAATGAGCAGGGTTAATAGAAATGAAAAAGGAGTAGAAGAAAAAAGTGATTTAAGCCCAAAGTTAGATAAACACCAAAAGTTAAAGAAAGAAAAAGAGATAAAAAGAAGCAAATGAGAAAGAAAACGGAAGGAAATCTTCATCATATCTTGACAACGTCAGCACATCCCACATTCACAATTTGCACTGAAGAGAAAAAGGCGGGGAAAGGGAATGAGATCTAGAGGGAGCAAATGTGTTGTTGTCCAGAGCAGCTAAAATATGTACATTTGCAAATGGCCACAAAAGGATGAAATATCAAAATGACTTTTAGCTGGCGCCAGAGTCCTTAATCAATAGTCGAGGTTAATTGGCTCTACATATTATTTCTGGCACTCTCTCTCCTCTCTCTCTCTCTCTTTCACTCTATCTCTCTCGCTCTCTCTCTCCATAATGCCTTTTTCTCTCCCTAAATCTTTCCATAACTATAGCTACCCATTCTCACGAGGCTCCTCTTTCCCATACCCTTTCAATACCCGGATTGTTACCACCCCTACCCACTTCTTTCCCACCAGCAGACCATAATGAGCAGAGCATAGGAACGTATGTGGGACAAATCAAGGGAGCCATGGACAGTCAAAGCAAGAGTGACAAAAACAAATGTATAAAATGAAAACTTTGCTAGGCTCAAACACAAAACATAATAGCATAGAAACAATTTAGGAGCAAGAAGGACAAAAATGGTGCAAGTATTGACATAAACAGCTCAAATCCGTCCTTCATACTGTTTTCTTATGTTAATTAGTTTTTCTTATTTGCAGGAGTAGCATAACGACTGAAATAGAGTTGAGAAAGAAAGGGTAAGGGAGAGAAAGTGTTATTAAATAATAATTACTATTAAATAAAACCCATTAGAGATTGAACAACGGAGGGAGTTTCGGCGAGTCAGAGTCACCGAGAATAATTAAATATTTCCAGTTTTTCTTGCTAACTGAAGCATTTTCCTAATCGACTTACACCATTATGGGTTATGCTGTTTACTGTACCTTCAAACATGATGGACGTTGAAATAACCTTGAGAAATGAGGATCATTGACAGAATCTCATTATCCTGTATGTACTGGAAAGAATGAAAAGAATTCTGTTGAAAGGCATCTTTCTCCATAAGAAAAAAAGATTTGTCTCGATGGCCGAAAAAGCCAGTGAAGGTGCAATTCTCCATAGCAGAACGGGATAATCAAGGTCACAGTAACAGTCTGTACTTGAGGAAGGTCCAGTCCATTGCTGCGTGGAAATGACCCATTTAAAAGAATTGGTGTACATACGATGGTCCCAACACCGCCGTGACGCTTCCGAGGCAGGAAATTGTGGGCGGGACAAGGCGGATCCGGCTTCTTGTTGTAATACACAAAAGGATGAAATGCACAGAATGCTTGGAGGAAGTAAGGACATAAAGGGCAGGCCCGGCTGGCAAAACAAGGTCAAGCCCCGGAATTTCCAGGGAAAAGGGAAATAATGCATAAAACGCACTTCCAAAAAAGCTCTCTTTTATCCCCTGTCTGCCCCTCCATTATTTACATGCCTTTACTATTTCTAGGTCCAAATTGAAACCTTTAGTCTACTACTTTTTCAAATATATGTACCTCGTCTCCTAGATATTTCCGAATGAAACTGCTCTTCCCTAAATGAGCAAAGCGACATCGGGACACATATTTCAATTTCAAATCAGCTGTGGCATTTGTTGTCACAATATTACGTACATGTACATACGAAGAACAAGAAGAGGGGATGAATTATAAATAATTATTTTGGCCACGAATGCAGAATTGGATTTGCTTTGGAATATGAAAGCTTGAAATCATTGTCTGTGAAGAGTCTCGATGTATTCATGATTTGCATTTGAAGGTGAATTTTGAATGCGGAGTTGTTTAAATGCATAGATAATATCAAGGATGACGATCTAAAAAAAAGCTTGGGATACGCTAGGACGAGGCCAAAAATTGAAGTATTAAAATTCAAGTAAGATAATATCATTAAAATTCTAGTCAGATAATTGGAATGGTAAAGTGAAGAAAACAAAAGGTGAAATAAAAAAAGAAAGACACAGTGAGCGGCAAAGCTACTAGAAAGCGCAATTCGTCAATAATACTAAAAAAAACGCTAAAGTGAGAAAGGAAGACGAAAAAAGAAATGAAACGCGCAAAAAAGTTGAAAAAACAGGAAAAGAGACAAATAAAAAAAAATTAGAGGAGAAGGCAAACTGACAATAAGAAAGTGGTAAAAAACAGAAAATTGCAAACAAATTAAATTATCAGCGAATAAGTGAAAATGTAGAATAACAGAAGCATCATTTGCCACAGAAAGGAAAAGATATGAAGGCAAAGGGAAAGCGAGAGAAAGCGTATAGTCGTAGTAAAACTGAAAGTAAAAAACAGAAATAAAGAGATCGAGAGACCGTAAATTAATGAAATAGAAATGAAATTAAAAATGGAGGAAACTGCGTGAATTAAGCAACAATAGATAAATATACGTGGAAAAACGGCAATATCCTGTTTGGCAAAATGAATGTCAATGATAACTAATTTGATGGAAGACAAAAGGTAAATTATGGCACAAAAACTCTATGAGGAAAGTGGCGAAAAAGACTCCAGGCGACGCAAATTGTGGCAGTGGAAATAAAGAAATAGCAAAACCAGAAATTGTTGTCACCTCCAAATCCTACGACGAGTGACTGGGAGAAGAGAACTGAAACAGGAATGGAGGAAACAATGCTATTAGCCCCATTCTATCCCTTTGGATTCAAGCGCATCAAGTCCTTTATTTATTCCAATCCCAATCTCTTTTACGAGTATTACTCCATTATAGAAGGGAGGAGATGGGAATGAAATGAGTTTTGGGCCTCAGGGAACTTAATCAGGAAGTGTTATTTCCTCTTCATTTCTTCCCCTTTATTCCCCTTCGACCCAATAAAAGTAAAAATTTGTGTTACCTCCGTGTTTCTATTTCAATAACCAAATTTGCAACCGGCACAAGAGAGTCGAAGTGAAGGTTTTGGAGAGGAAAAAAAGTCCTCTTACCATCTGTGTACTTTTATCCCACTTTTTTATTTGTTTCCATTCACATATATATAACATGTGCCTGTACGGTGAAATATACTCGTACAAATGAAAAGATTGGTGCTCACACGAAAACTTTCTCCTCCTTCTTCATGTTCCAACCAAAAACATTTCCTTCCATGAGTTTTTTTTTACGGTCAGCTAATTATTTTTTGATGCTCACAACCTCCATGGAAGGCACGGTTTCACGGGGGTGAACAAAGCAGGTGTAGAACACATTTTTTATACACCAAAGGAGCGGGAAATGAGAAAAGGGAAAATGGGCGGACAAGTTAGTTCCCAAGGAAGATTGTAGCGGGACGGAGGAATATGGAGTGAAAGCAAAAAGATTAGATGGACTTAGCTGTTAAGGGGACATTGTGTTACATAAATGAAGAAAATGGACACGCTGAACAAATTCGGTCGAGAAAGAGAAAGTGAGGAAGCAGAAGAGCTAACATATTATAAATAATAAAAGGATAAAAAGAAAGAGCTAGAGATGGAAAAACATGTGTATGGAAACATCCAGAAGATTATGAAAGAAAATATTATAGCTAAACGACAGAGAGGGATACAAAAGAACGAGAAAAGGGTAATAGAAGATACAACAAAAGCAAACGCACAAAAAGAGATCCTAGAATCAAAGAAGAAGGACGAAAAAAGAATAGCTTGGAAGAAAAAGAAAAAGCGAAGGCAAGAACGCAAAAGAAGAATAAGGAAAGACAAGGCGGACAAAAGAAAGAAAAGGACGCAACAGAGAAGTTAGAGAAAATGAGAAGATACGAGAAAGAGAGAAACGAGCAATAACGAGAATGAAGGAGAATGAGTGAAAAAGGTGTACAAAAAAGCGGAAAAGAAAAGAGAGGAAAAGGAGACAACAAGAGGCGGAGAAAATGATAATGAAAAAGAGGGCTGAAAGGGGGAAAGGTGCAGGAAAGAGAAAGATAGGAAAAGGAAAGAAGAAGAAAGAAAATAAAATGAAAAAATCGAAGCAAAGAGAAAAGACCGGGAGAGAGAGAAAAGGGAAAAGACAGCGTAATATGGAGAAACCAGAAGTAGACGGAAAGAAAGAGAAAGCAAAAGTAGACGGAAACAAAGAGAAAGCAAAAGTAGACGGAAACAAAGAGAAAGCAAAAGTAGACGGAAACAAAAAGAAAGCAAAAGTAGACGGAAACAAAGAGAAAGCAAAAGTAGACGGAAACAAAGAGAAAGCAAAAGTAGACGGAAAC